>SOPF01022874.1:0-31977 GCA_012979155.1 Hypericum perforatum
ATGGTTTGATCTTTGGATGAGTTTGTGAGTTAGGACATCAAGAGTGACAGTCTTGATTCGGTTCATACTTCTTGTCCAATTGTTGTGATTTGATATTATTGATTTAATCTAGGATTGACAACCCTATGTTAATTAATGATATTGAAACTTAGTAATTTAGGATTATCACCCAATCAAATCAACCGATTTGCTTAGCTTAAGATTTAGGAACGCATCATCCGGTACTTAGCGAACAAATTCCCATTTTATTCCCTGTGGAGACGAATCAACTTATCATTGTATTACTTGTACGATCGTGTATTCTTGCACGTATTTTGATCCAAGTTTGGACGCATCAAGTTTTTGGCGCCATTGCCGGGGAGTAGAAGTTTGAATTTGTTTTCGTTAATATTGGAACTAGTGTTCTTAATTTTGAGACTAAGCTTTGTTACATGTTCATTATTCTTGTTGCATTTGATCCTCTCTGTTGAGTGTTATAGTATCATACAAGTACAGGAGGTGAATGCCAAATACTCGTCGTGAAAACCAACCTCTTCTTGAGCAAGATTCAGAGATTGAACGAACTATTCGACGAATCAGGAGGAGAAACTTACATACGGAAGAGATGGCCGATCAACAAGTAGTGAATGTTCCTGCCGCCATGAGACACAAGTCACACCCAAGACTTGCCGATCTTCGGTCAAGTATAGAGTATCCAACTGTGGAGGCAAACAATTTCGAGATAAAGAGCAACCTCATTAATATGGTACAACAAGACCAATTTGGAGGTTACCCTTCTGAAAACCCTGCTCGACACATTCAAAAGTTCGAAGATCACTGCTCAACAGTCAAGTATAATGATGTCTCATCGGATGCCATTAAACTTCGACTATTTAAATATAGCTTGAAAGATGATGCTAGAGAGTGGGTAGATGCATTTCCAGCCGGTACTTTCACAACATGGGATGAGCTTGCTGACAAATTCTTGGAAAAGCATTATCCTCCAGGTAAAACCACCCAACTTCGTAATAAGATTTCTCAATTTAAACAGCTAGGTGGCGAATCGTTGCATGAGGCTTGGCATCACTTCAAGAGACTACTTCGCGAGTGCCCACATCATCAGATACCTGAATGGATGCTCATCCAAACATTTTACAATGGATGTGAGACTCTTATTCGAGTCAACCTAGATGCAGCAGCTGGAGGAAATTTGACAGATAAGTCAGAAGCTGATGGTTTTCAAATCATTGAAGCCATGGCTACAAACAACCACGATTGGGGAGATCGAACCAAGAGACGAAAGGTTGCTAGTGTGCAGGACAATAATGAAATAGTTGCACTTAAGGCAGAGGTTGCAGCCCTTACACAAGTAGTCAGAACTGCTTTTGCACCATCAGTCGCATCATCATCCCAGGTTTGCGAGATTTGTACTGGATCACATGGTACTAATACTTGCTCTTTCATTTCTGAACCAGTGAATTATGTGGGTAATACTAATAGGAATAATGATCCTTATTCCGCTACGTATAACTCGGGTTGGAGAAACTACCCAAATTTTTCGTGGAAGAATAATACAGGTCAACAGGCACCTCAACAACCGAGACCACCTTATGGAGGTGGAAATGTTCAAGGTCCTCCACCTCAGCAATTCCAGCCATATCAACAAAGGTGGCAGCAGCAAGGACCACCACCGCAAGATCATCGAGGAGAAGATGAATTGCGCAAGCAAGTATTGAGCCATGAAGCAACTATTCGAAATCTTGAAGTACAGATAAGCCAGCTAGCAGCACAACTCAACACAAGACCACCGGGTACTCTTCCAAGCAACACCAAAGCTCCTCCTACCAAACAGGAGCATTGCAAGGCTATCACAACTAGAAGTGGTCTGGACTTAGAAAAGAATGTAGTGAAGACTCCAGTAATTTCTCCATCAAGGAAGACAGTTATGGAAGAGGAAGATGAGCTTCACGTGACTCCTATCATTGGAGAAAAAGATAAGTCACCTAAGGAAGCAGTCAAGCCAACATCGGAAAGGAAGTACCCTCCTCCACCATTTCCTCAAAAGGTGAGCAAACAAGTTATGCACCCGAGCTACCACAAGTTCTTGGAGCTTTTCAAGAACCTTCATATCAACATACCACTCCTTGACGCTTTTGAGCAAATGCCAACATACCGGAAGTGGATCAAGGAATTTATATCAAAGAAGCGGAGCATTAATGATTTCGAAGTCATTCCACTTACTAGGGGTTGCAGTGCAGTTTTAAGTCAAAATTTAACTCAAAAGATGAAGGATCCAGGGAGCTTCACCATTCCATGCACAATTGGTGACCAAGTATTCAAGAAAGCACTCATTGATTTGGGGTCCAGTATTAATCTCATGCCTTTATCAATATTCCAGAAGCTTGGATTGGGCGACATGAAGTCTACATCGATAGTACTCCAGCTCGTAAATCGATCAACGACTAGACTGAAGGAAATAGTTGAAAATGTGCTCGTGAAGGTAGATACCTTGATCTTTCCAGTTGATTTTATCATCATGGAGATGAAGGAAGATCGTGACGTTCCTCTTCTCCTTGGCCGCCCATTCCTTGCTACCGGAAAGACCAGCATAGATATGGAAAAAGGAGAGTTAAGGTTCAAAGTTTGCAATGATGAAGTTGTGTTCAATGTCTTTGAAGCTGCAAAGTACTCTTCCACCGACGATGACTGCTACCGGATCGACATTATTGATAAGATTGTGCATAATCTGGATGTTGTTATTGAGAATGATTTACAGGAAATCTAAGAACTAGATCTGAGACGAGATGAGCAAAATATTATGGAGCAAGCAAAATGGGTGCGTGCAGCAGAATCACTAGAGCTTGATGATATACCAAGGCCGAAGTTGCAAGCGTCTGTCATTACACCACCAGACCTGGAGCTCAAGCCACTACCAGATCATCTCAAGTATGCATACTTAAGTGAAGGTAATAAGTTGCCAGTTATTATCTCTGCCTCTTTGAGCTAGGATCAAGAAGAAAAACTCCTCAAGATCATTGGGGAACATAAGGAGGCTATCGGTTGGACACTTGGAGATGTCAAGGGAATCAATCATTCTCTTTGTCAACATAAGATCATTTTGGATGATGATTTTTCACTATCAGTGGAAGCACAATGACGACTCAATCCAAAGCTAAAAGAAGTAGTGAGGAAAGAGGTGATCAAGTGGTTAGATGCCGGCATCATCTATCCAATCTCTCATTCAAAATGGGTAAGCCCTACTCAATGTGTGCCAAAGAAAGGAGGAATTACAGTGGTCCCCAATGCAAACAATGAGCTCATCCCTACAAGAATGGTAATTGGTCAAAGAGTATGCATTGATTTCCGAAAGCTGAACAAAGCTACTTGGAAGGATCACTTCCCATTACCGTTTATTGATCAAATGTTGGATAGACTGGTAAGTCATGCCTACTATTGTTTTTTGGATAGATATTCCGGCTATCTCCAAATTGCAATTGCACCTGAAGACCAAGAGAAGACGACATTTACCTGTCCTTATGGAACTTTTGCTTTTCGTAGAATGTCATTTGGACTATGTAATGCACTTGCCACATTTCAGCGATGCATGATGTCTATCTTCTCTGACATGGTTGAGCGCCAAATCGAGATTTTTATGGATGACTTCTCGGTATTTGGAGACTCGTATGAAGAATGTCTTCTACACTTAGGTAAGGTACTAGAGCGCTGCAAGGAGACCAACTTGGTCCTTAATTGGGAGAAATGTCACTTCATGATGACTGAAGGAGTGGTGCTAGGACACAAGACTTCCAGCGAGGGATTGAAGGTGGACAAGGCTAAACTAGAGGTAATTGATAAACTTCCATATCCTGTGACAGTTAAAGGCGTTCGTAGTTTTCTTGGCCATGCAGGATTTTATAGGCGGTTCATCAAAGATTTCTCAAAGATCTCTAAGCCTCTTTGCAAATTACTAAAGAAGGATGCACCATGTATATTTGATGAGGCATGCAAGCTGGCATTCAAAACACTAAAGAAAGCACTTGTATTAGCACCAATTATCATATTGCCTGATTGGGAGTTACCTTTCGAGATCATGTGCCATGTAAGTGACTATGCTGTCAGAGCTATACTTGGCCAGAAAACGGCCACTGAATTTCATGCCATTTACTATGCTAGTCGCACTCTGGATGATGCCCAGATCAACTATGCAACTACGGAGAAGGAGTTCCTAGCTGTGGTATTTGCACTTGACAAGTTTCGAGCTTACCTACTTAGAAGCAAGGTAATTGTCTACACAGATCATACAGCTATACGCTACCTCTTTGCCAAGAAGGATGCAAAACCAAGGCTCATTTGGTGGATCCTCCTCCTTCAAGAGTTTGATATCGAAATCCGGGATCGAAAGGGTGTCGATAATCCAGTAGCAGATCATCTTTCACGTCTTGACAATCCGGTGGTAGCATCTTTTTTCCCTATTAACGAATCTTTTCCTGATGAACAATTATATGCATTAGATGTCATTTCTATCCCATGGTATGCTGATTATGTAAACTATCTTGTGAGCAACATTATGCCTCCTGACGTGTCTTCCGACAAGAAGAAAATATTTTTGCGTGATGTCAGGTACTATGTATGGGATGAACCATATTTGTTCAAGATTGGCAAAGATCAACTATTGAGAAGATGCGTACCAAAGGAAGAACAAGAACTCATTTTGCACCATTGTCATGACTCACCTTACGGTGGTCATTTTGCTGGGGAATGCACCGCCGCCAAGGTACTATAAAGTGGATTTTATTGGCCAACGTTGTTTAAAGATACTGCCGAGTTTGTGAGCAAGTGTGATCGATGTCAATGAACAGGGAACATTTCTCGTCGTCATGAGATGCCTCAGGCGGGCATCATGGAAGTTGAAATATTTGATGTGTGGGGTATTGACTTTATGGGTCCTTTTGTTCCATATGATCGTAATCTTTATATTCTTCTTGCAGTTGACTATGTGTATCCAAGTGAGTTGAAGCCGTGGCATTACCATCCAATGATGCAAAAGTGGTGATTAAGTTCTTGCAAAAGAACATCTTTAGTCGATTCAGAACTCCAAGGGTACTCATCAGTGATGGAGGTAAGCATTTTCGAAACAATCTTCTTGCAAATGCACTAACAAAATATGGGGTTACGCACAAAACTGCAATAACTTATCACCCTCAGACAAGTGGCCAAGTTGAAGTTTCCAATCGGGAAATCAAGCGCATCCTCGAAGTCACGGTGAATCCATCACGGAAAGACTGGTCCAGCAAGCTAAACGATGTACTGTGGGCATACAGAACTGCATACAAGACCCCTATTGGGATGTCACCGTACCAGTTGATTTATGGAAAAGCTTGCCACCTTCCAGTTGAGCTAGAGCACAAGGCATATTGGGCACTGTGTAGGTTGAACTTCAACCTTGACAAAGCTGGCAAAAAAAGAATTTTACAACTTAAAGAGCTTGATGAATTTCGTTTAAGAGCCTATGAAAATGCCAAGCTTTACAAGGAGAGAACCAAGAAATGGCATGACAAGAAGATCGTTCATCGAGAGTTTTATACAGGTCAACAGGTGCTACTATACAATTCACGCCTCAAACTTTTCCCCAGAAAGTTGAAGTCCAGGTGGACCGGACCATATACGATAGTTGCCATATCACCTCACGGAGCCATTCAAATTCGGAATCCGGATACGAATGAAGAATTTAAGGTAAATGGACAACGCGTGAAAGCATACCTTGGTGACCATTTTGAGGCACACAAGTCTCACACGAACCTTGCAAACTCATCTTAGTAAGATTCTACCATCGTCAAGCTAACGACGTTAACTTAGAACTACCTCTCATTTTTCTTTTGATTTCTGAGTTTTAGTGTCACTCGTTCGAGTTTTCCCGAGTTTATGGGTTTCTAGGGAAATGTTTATAGCGTCACCCTCAACAAAAATATTGCTCCTTTGATTGTTTTCTTTGTAGGATAAAAGTCATGCGGAGGTCCGACAAAAATTAGCAATGAACGAGCCGACCAATGATCGATCGGCAAAACCGACCAACAAGCGGCCAGTGGTCGTTCAAAGGCCAAGTGCTTGCTGGGCAAGGGCCGAAAAATCCCTGTCTCAAGCAAGAGACCACTGGCCTATCAAGTGGCTGCTAGGGGTCGGATAAAACACACAAAAACCGACCCCTTGCCCATTCTTCTCCACTCTTTACAAAAATCCCAAAACCCATTATTTCCTCTCCATCTTCCTTACACTTCTCCTCCATTCCAATACAAATCTGACCACCATAAGCTTTACCCATTACCACCACACGTCGACCATTAAACAACCTCGCCATACTCTATCTGTATTACCATATAATCGCCAACTAAAGCCTCGCATCACTAAAGAAGTTTTACTCTAACCGTTGCTTCTTTTGTAGATTCCTGGCTTTATGTTGCACGGATTCACGAGCCGTCAAGGGGGTTTTGCTCACATCGACGAGGCCTTCAAAGCCCACTAATTGTTTTTGACCACCGGAGTTGACCATCAGAGTTGACTGCCAGAGTTGACCGTTGACCAGCCACCGTAGACCACCAAGTGACACGAAATGGCACCTAAGCTTCGTACCCGAGCTCTGTCTAAGCGTCCATATGGAGACTCTTCACCACCCGCAAGCTCCAGCTCTCGGCCACCACCACTCGAAGATATTCGGGCAAGGTATGGTGCTCCTTTCCCTATTTTTGACACTTGGGAGGGTGATAGGTATATGAGGTTCGTTAATTGCGAAATGGTTAAACCTACTGTGATAGATTGGGAAGATATGCACATAATGAAATTTGATGTGAAATTGCGTAAATTGTTACGTATAGTTGGTTGGGAATACTTTGCCGATAATTCGATCAATATTGACCCTAAGGTCATACTTGAATTTTATTGCACGGTCAAAGTTGTTGCCAATAATGGATCATTTAAGGTACGTATTCACGGGATACCCATTCGGGTTGACAAATCCCTTTTGGAAGAGTTGATTGGTATTGGGACTGATGGTAGCTATATCACCTTTCGCTCTGATACAACTGCACATGCTGCGTGGCAGGCTTTCACTAGTCTAAACCATTTTACGACTCAATCCCCTACCGTTCTTATTTAAGACATACACTATTACATCTTTCATCGATTTATGTGTGCCTATTTTTGCGGTCAATATGAGGATAACCGCATCACTAGGACTCAATTATATGCTATGTACTGTATTCAACAGAGTCAACCGTTTAACACTTTTGCTTTACTTTGTGACATGCTTAAACGCATTTTGAAAGTACCTCGGCCGCAGAATCTAGGGCTAGGACATATTGTTTCTGTGTTGGTTTCCCGTTTTTGTCCAGAGCAGGCTTTAGTGATCCCCCAGACTATCGTTGAGCCATTCACCATTAACATGTACCGCCTCGTCACATGGCGCTTGCTTTCTGAGAAAAAACAGTCCGACAACCGCATAGCCTATCATCTCCTCAAATGGGAAGAACGCAAGGGAGTAAAAGAGCGTCTCCAAGTTGAAGCTAAAACTCCACTTTCAGAAAACCAAGTTGAGCTGAATGAAATAGGCACGTGCCTTACGGAGCTTGAGGTTAAGGTAGACACCCATATAGTCGAGCAAGATTCTCGTTGAAATCAGTATCAGGCTGACCAGGAACAATATCGCATGGACCAGGTATACAACCGGACACAATGGGAGTGGCTCCATACTCAATTCCCTCCGCACCAACCACCTCAGCAGTGATCCCAGGCTTCTTCTATCCTTTTTCATTTGTCTTTTTGTCGTTTTTGTTCATTTTGTGTGTCGTCCTTACATATTGAGGACAATGTATCTTTTAAGTGTGGGGTACTTTGTGTAATTTGTTTTAGTTATTGTTTTTGTTTGTGTGTTGATCTTGCTGTGTCTTTTACTTTATGTGTATTAATTTTGTTGCGCCTTTTACTTATTATTGATATTTATGTTGACGTATGCATGTGATTGAGACTGTTGGCGTATGACATGTGTTTTTGGTTGAAGTGTGTTTTTGATTAAAGTGTGTTAGAGTCTTTTACAAATGATGAAAAAAAAAATCCTTAGAAATTTTGAACTTTTTTAAATAGGAGAAACTCCATATCATCCATTCAACACTCTTGAGCAAAGTGAATTTTAAGACATAAGCAATTATATCCTCGATCATTTAGGCTAGTCGTTATACCCGGTAGACTAGATTAGAGAATTAACGAGTGACCTTGTGAGATTTTTGAGCCGATGGCGAGGACAACCAGTTCTCATTTTATTCATAAGGTGTGTGCATAATTTGAGTAACGAGAGTGTTAGAAGGATTACCTGGCATAACTCAATGAGGTAGAGAGTGTCGAGGGCCATTTTGTCATAAGCCTAGAGCCTTAGAGCCAAAATCTCGATATCATCTATTGCATAACCCCTGTCGAGCCTGAGCTTATTTGTTGAATTATTAGTTGAAACCCGTGAGCCGATTCTCATCATCCCACTTACCTTTAACTGCTTAGTCTAAGGATTAGGTTATCATTGGGGAATATTTTGTAAGGGTTCATCTAGTAGTATAGCTTGGGGGGAATATTTTTTTTTACATACATTGGGATGAAAACGGGTAGAATTGAGGCTAATGACCAAAAGTCGGGATAAGTTGCTAAGTAACAATGCAAAAAGTGGGTTAGAGGTTTGAAAAGAGAAACAAGAAAAGAAAAAGAAAAGAAAAATCTCTTGTGGATAGTGAAAAGAAGAAATCAATGGAAAAAGTGGAAAGTTGGAAAGAAAAAGGCACAAGTAAATGTGAGCAACTTATCCTATATTTTTGCTTCTTTAGGATGTGGGTAAATGGGGTTGAGTATATATGCATAATAAGGTGAGATTTGTAGTATAGTTGAGAGTTAGCTTTCTATGTAACCCTCGGATTAGGTGGTTTAGCCATCACCACTATACTTGTATCTTCCCACCTTTACCTTTAGCCCCATTACAACCAAATAAAAATCCCTCCTATGGCATGATCTACTTTGTTTCGAGTGTGTTTTGGTATGATTTTTAACATTTTTAGACCTTGAATGTGCACACGAGAGTAGGATAGTTGACTACCATACACTTGTGAGTTTAAATCAATTCTATCCTACGAGTGGTTAACTCCCTAGTCCGGAACACTAAGTGTGAAAACTTGTTTAAATGATTGAGAGTATAATTGCCTATGGATTTTGCATTCATAATGCTCAAGGGTGTGATGTGTATGATTGTGGGGATGATCTTGTGATGAGAGTGAGGATACCATTAATTTGGTTTTTCTGATGCACTTTGCTTGAGGACAAGCAAAGACTTAAGTGTGGGGGTGTGATGTGTGTGTAAACACATGTCACATTCACGATAGATTTGATGTGTTTTAGTTATAGTTTAGAGTAATTCAAGTCATGTGTCGTACATCTTTTATGATTGTTGATTATATTGAGTCGATAGTGGAAATCTATGGGTTTTGTGTGTATTGTAGGTGTTCGGAAGGATAAGACAAGCGGGACAAGAATCAAGGCCACCACAAGAAGAATTACCAAAATTCGGGAAGGAGTTTTCTCATTCAGCCGAGAGGCCACTCGATGCCCAAGTGCTCTCTTGAGAAATTCAGCGAGAAGAACTCATCTAAGCCGAGGGGCCACTCGATGCCCAAGTGCTCTCTTGGTGGATACATCAAATTTTCTCATTCGGCCGAAGGGCCACTCGTTGCCCAAGTGCTCTCTTGATAGATATAGTGAAAAGGACTCGTCCAAGCCGAGCAGCTACTCGATGCCCAAGTGCTCTCTTGGTCTCTGCCGAAATTAACCCAAAATTGCAACAAGGAGGAGTTGGCAAAAGGTAAAAGGCAAAAGGCAAAAGGCTAAAGTAAGAAACAATGGGAGACAAGAGGAATATGGCCATGATGAAAAGGAAGAGACAAGAGGAATATGGCCATGATGAAAAGGAAGAGACAAAAGAGGGGGAGTAGACATCCATATAGATCCATCCATCTATGAAAAGGACCCCCTCTTAGAACTTCACCATCCATCCTTGAACATTTTCATTTTCTTTGCTAGATTTTAGACTTGCTCTTCATTTTGGTATTTTGGAGTTGTAAGCAATATTGAATACATAAGGATTGACAACCCTATGTTGAGTTGCTAGCAACCTTGAACTATTGAAGGTACTTTCTCATTGTATTTTCATCTTTTGATAACTAAGTTGACTTTGTATTTCTATGTTCATCTTCTTGTTATTTATGGTTTGATCTTTGGATGAGTTTGTGAGTTAGGACATCAAGAGTGACAGTCTTGATTCGGTTCATACTTCTTGTCCAATTGTTGTGATTTGATATTATTGATTTAATCTAGGATTGACAACCCTATGTTAATTAATGATATTGAAACTTAGTAATTTGGGATTATCACCCAATCAAATCAACCGATTCGCTTAGCTTAAGATTTAGGAACGCATCATCTGGTACTTAGCGAACAAATTCCCCTTTTATTCCCTATGGAGATGAATCAACTTATCATTGTATTACTTGTGCGATTGTGTATTCTTGCACGTATTTTGATCCAAGTTTGGATGCATCAATGATGAATTGTGAAAGTGAGTCTTTATTTTGTGTGATTTGGTGATTTTTGGTTTATGCATGAGTCTTTAGATTATGAAGTTATGATTTGAGATCATGAGTTTGTGTATGTTATGTATGAGTCAATTTGTGAGATGGCGGATGATGAGGTTTACCCGTGACCAATCGGGGATGTTGGCATATTTGCACATGTTTTTGGGGATACATTGAATTTGATATGGTTATAATGATATGGCCGGTGGAGTTTGATTATGAAAGTGCTATAAGATATGGTATCCCAGTGTTGTGAGAGGGAGTGACATAATCTAGACCTATCTGAAGTCCATCCATTATTTGACGTTCGTGACTCCAAGTTTGGGTCCGAATATGTTTATCTGTGTGATCTAAAATTTGGAGTGTATCTGTGCTCATTTGTTCGTCTTTGCCTATGATTCAAATTACTTGTGAAGTGCTAAGTGTTAATTTGGTAACATTTGTCTATGCATGAATTTGTGTCAATGCATGTAGTTGGTTAGTTAATTATAGGTTAGTTTTAATATCCTCTACTAAGTACTTCTAAGTACTTATCCCCTCCTCCACAGGTGACTAAAATTAGAGAATTGCCTTGACGTCCGAAGAATTTGTTTGATAGATTGTGTGAACCCATTGTCTTCTTCCGGGTTTTGAAGTCTTCGGATGGTATTTCTCATTTGTGATCTAGTAGAGTCGCTCCATTGTACACATTGTGGGACCTTATATTTGTATTTGAAATTATGTAAGAGTATTTGTGATATATATGTGTAATTATGAAATTTTGCTTCCGCATTTGTATAAGTTATGTTAACGCTTCCGCAATTCAATTCATTTGTTGGTATGAGGCTGGCTGGGTCGTGGCTTATTGGTTTAGTGAGCGTGACCCAGGGCCATGTTGGTAGCCCAGATTTGGGTCGTGATAGAGTTGGTATCAGAGCTATAGGTTTTCAAAACTCTAAGTTTGTCAGAGCCTAGGATTCTTGAGTTGAATTATATATTGTGTATAATGAAGCATAGGATTTGTTATGTCTTTGTCCTCTTTTGTGTGTCAACCTTAATGTGTCTAATTCTAACTCATTGGTATAGGAAGATATGACGAGTACTCATAGTGATTCTGAAATGGCAAGAGGGAACGGTGAGAGCTCCCAAGGACGAAGGGAAGAAGTGGCATCTGAGATTTTGCCACAAGTTGGAGTTAATGGAGATGAGATTTCATTGCATGTTGCTAGTGTACTTGCGCCTGTGTTGGAAGGGTAAGGTAGCGACAATGTAGATCAGGTAATGTTGGCAATGGAGAAATTCATTGCTACTCAGCAGGTTCAAATTGAACAGAATGTGTTGACAGCTGCAAAAAATGACTCTTTGGGAGAGTTTCTGAGGTTGAGACCGTCGACATTCTCTGGTATGAAAGATGATCCTCAAGTCTTCATCGATGAGATGGAGAAAAGGAAGAGAATCCTGAGATGTAATGGGGTGAGAATGGTAGAACTCGCCTCATTTCAGTTGGCTGGTGAAGCTGGAGTATGGTTCTAGAATGAGGGATCGTATGCTTGGATCTGGGAAGAATTTACCAAGGCATTCCTAGATCGGTTCCAGCCAGAGAGTTTGAAAGATGCTCGAGCTTTCGAGTTTGAGCAGATACTAAAGACACCAGGGATGATAGTGGATTAGTATGATCAGAGGTTTAACTATCTGTCGCGTTATGCAGAACATTTGGTTCCCGATGAGAAAAAGAAAGTGAAGAGGTTTGTTCATGGCCTTGATAACTCAATGTTCAAGGTTATGATGCCTCGTGGCTTTGAGACCTATGCTGCTGCAGTAGATTGTGCTTGGACACTGGAGATGCGAAACAATGAACGTCAAGTAGTTCCTAGTCCACCAAAGTTTCAGAAGTTTGATAAGCAACCACAGAGGAGTGTGAACCAAGGGTTCAAGCAGCAAGAGAGGTGGTCTAGTGGACAGTCTATGGCTTCTAGGGGCGGAGGAACTGTCAGAAGGTTCGGAAGAGGAAATAACTTCCGAGGACAACAGTCAAATCCGAGCTAGTCTAATAACTATAGGATGTGTCCGAGCTGTGTGAAGCAACATTCGGGGGATGTTTGCTATAGGAGGACTGGGACTTGCTTCAATTGTGGTAAAGTAGGCCACCAAGTTCGAGATTATCCTATGTTTGGATAACGTAGACAAGTGGCAAGCATGGTAACCTCGTAATCTGTGCAAGCAAATCCTCACCCGCAAGTTCAGAAGGAAGATGGTTCGAGGATTGAGGCAACCTCGTGTTTATGGTCTGACAAGGGGAGATGCCAAGACAAGCAACAATGTGGTCACAGGTACCCATCCTGTTAGATCTTCTAATGCACGTGTGTTATTTGATTCAGGATCTACGCACATTTTTGGATATATTGCCTACGTGCTTAAATGAATCTATGATAGTTGCTATGCCTTCGAGCGGTTATGTGAATGTTCGTGAAGCTGTTAGATCATTCATTATCTCAATTAGTGGCCATGAGTTGTCAACTGATTTATATGTATTAGATATGGAAGATTTTGATGTGATAGTGGGGATGGATGTGTTATCCACTTATCATGCGGTAGTGGACTGCTTTGAGAAGCAAGTCACCTTTCGTTCGTTGGGAGAGATGGAGTTTGAGTTTCAGGGTGAGAGAAAAGTGATGGTAGCTAAGTTGATTTCGTTTATGAAAGCTACTCGATTTTTAGAGAATGGATGTATGAGCTATCTTGCTTGGGTGAAGGAGATTGGGAAGGAAGTGATGTCGGTAGATGATATACCTGTGGTTAGGGAGTATCCAGATGTGTTTCCCAAGGATTTGTCAGGATTGCCTCCTGTGAGGGATATAGAGTTCTGCATTGAGTTAGAACCTGGCACTGAGCTGATCTCTATACCGCCATATCATATGGCTCCGGCTGAGATTAAAGAGCTGAGAGAACAATTGCAGAATCTATTAGATAAAGGTTATGTTCGGCCTAGTGTGTCTCCGTGGGGAGCACCAGTCCTATTTGTGAAGAAGAAAGATGGAACTTTACGGTTATGCATAGATTACCGGAAGTTAAATAAGATGACCGTTAAGAATCGGTATCCACTTTTGAGGATTGATGATCTATTTAATCAACTTCAGGGAGCTAAGTGGTTTTCCAAAATTGATTTGAGATTGGGATACTACCAGTTATCAATAAGAGAATCGGATATTCAGAAGACGGCATTTAGGACTCGATATGGATATTATGAATTTTTAGTCCTGTCGTTTGGTTTGACGAATGCTCCAGCTGCATTTATGGATATGATGAACCAGACATTCAACCTTTCTTGGATCAGTTTGTGGTCGTCTTCATTGATGACATTCTGATATACTCCACGAGTCAGGAGGAGCATGAGAAGCATCTCAGATTGGTATTGCAAAAACTGCGAGAGAGAGAGCTTTATGCTAAGCTCTCAAAATGTGAGTTTTGGCTCTAGAGTGTAGCCTTCCTAGGACACGTAGTGTCCAAAGATGGAGTTTCAATAGATTCTAGTAAGATAGATGCTGTGATAAGTTGGGCTACTCCAACGAATGTGACAGAGATTCGTAGCTTTCTGGGTTTAGCAGGTTACTATCGATGGTTTGTCAAAGACTTCTCTATTTTGGCATCACCATTAACCCAGCTAACTCAGAAGAATACGAAGTATGAATGGTCAGAGAAGTGTGAAGAAAGCTTTAGAGAGTTAAAGGATCAATTGACACATGCACCTGTGTTAGTTCTACCTTCGAGTATAGGAGGGTATTCAGTTTATTGCGATGCATCAAGAGTTGGATTGGGATGTGTTCTGATGCAGCATAAGAATGTTATCGCTTATGCTTCTAGACAGTTGAAGAAGCATGAAGAGAATTGTCCGGTACATGATTTAGAATTGGCAGCAGTTGTGTTTGTCTTAAAGATCTGGAGGCATTATCTATATGGTGAGAAGTTTGAGATCTTTACGGATCATAAGAGTCTCAAGTATATCTTCGAGCAACGAGATTTGAACTTACAACAAAGGAGATGGATGGAGTTACTCAAAGATTATGATTACACCATCAACTAATATCCAGGAAAAGCTAATGTGGTAGCCGATGCTTTGAGTTAAAAATCTGTGGTTCAGCCAAGATTTTTGGCTGAGATGCATATGAGACCTGTCTTGCAAGGACGAGTCATAAGTTTGCAAAAGGAAGATCCAGAGGTGATGGAGATGATAAGAAAAGTTGAACTAGGTATATTGCCTAAGTTTCAACTTGAAGATGGTGTGTTGTATTATGGACTCCGAGTGGTTGTTCCAGATGTTGGAGATTTAAGGAAGGAGTTATTGACTCAAGCACACCAAGCGGTGTATAGTATGCATCCGGGGTCTACAAAAATGTATCACGACTTGAAAGGTAATTATTAGTGGAAAGGCATGAAGAGAGACATCGCAACATTCGTCTCTAAGTGTCTGACCTGTCAACAGGTAAAAGCAGAACATCAACGACCTTCAGGATTATTACAACCTTTGGAAATTTTGATGTGGAAGTGGGAGCGAATAACGATGGATTTGTTAGTTGGACTTCCGACAACCTCTCAAGGATATGATAGTGTATGGGTCATCGTGGATAGATTGACCAAGTCTGCACATTTTCTGCCGATCAAGATCACCTATGATGCAAGTAGGCTTGCTCAGATTTTTATTGATGAGATCGTCCGATTGCATGGTGCACCGATTTCAATTGTCTCTGATCGTGGAACACATTTTACGTCACGATTTTAAAGAAAATTTCAGAAAGCTATGGGAACTCGATTGGATTTGAGTACGGCCTTTCATCCTCAGACGGATGGTCAGTCTGAGCGAGTTATTCAGATTTTGGAGGATATGATGCGAACTTGCACCATCGACTTTGGGGGAATTTGGGATCAATATTTGCCTTTGATGGAATTTGCGTACAATAACAGCTATCAGGCGAGCATCGAGATGGCTCCGTATAAAGTTATGTACGGGAAAAAGTGTAGGTCACCATTATGTTGGAACAAAGTTGGTGAGAAGCAACTTTTGGGGAATGATTTGGTGCAAGAGACTAATGAGAAGATTCAATTGATCCGACAAAGATTAGAATCAGCTTAAAGTCGGCAAAAGTTCTATGCAGACAAGAGGCGAAAAGACATCGAGTTTGAAGTAAGGTGGCAAGTTTTCCTCAAGGTGTCGCCTATGAAGGGGGTAATGAGATTCGGAAGAAGAGGAAAGCTAAGTCCTCGATACGTTGGTCCGTTTGAGATTCTGGAAAGAGTCGGACCAGTTGCTTATCGGTTGGCTTTACCACCATCTATGCTGCATGTTCATCCAGTTTTCCACATCTCCATGCTTAGGCGGTATTTACATGATCCTACACATGTGTTGGAACCGCAAGTAATAAAGATTAGTGGTGATATGACATATCAAGAGAATCCGGTAAGGATTTTGGATTGTGAGATCAAGAAGCTTCGAAATAGAGAGATTCCGATGATCAAGATTATGTGGGCTAATCGCAGTTTGGCCGAAGCAACTTGGGAAGTGGAAGAGGAGATGAAGACCAAGTTTCCTTACTTCTTCGAATGACAAGTAAGTTGGTCTTTGTTAAGCAAATTCGGGGACCAAATTTTATAAGGAGAGGAGAATGTTATGGCCCTTGTTAATTTGTCTAGGTTGTGATTACTAGGTCCGACCATTGGTTGTTTTTGCGTCAATCAATTCTCGAATCGTGTAGCTTAACTCGTCGACCTTTAGAGGATTAGTGTAACTTTGTCGTGTAAACTTTGATTTGGATGATTCTAAATTATGTTTGTCCGTGACACGATTGCGTATGACTCTACTATCATGTGTTTTGTGGTTTGAGTTAGTATTTTCGAGTTTTTAGGTGAGTTTCGGGAGGGTTGCGATTGATAGGCTTAGTTCGTCGTATTTTGGTAGAAAAATCATAACTTCCTCAGATGGACTCCAAATTGAGTGATTTCAAAACTAGAAGATCCGTAAGAAATAGAGGTGCAACTTTGCTGATTTGAGTTTTGCAAAATTCGGATTTTAGGGAGGGGGTACAGAACGTTTACCCAGCGGATGCTAGGAAGCCAGCGTACGCTGGGCCACCCGAGAATGCCTTATTTTGGGCAGAGAAGATACCCAGCGGACACTGGGAAGCCACCGTATGCTGGAACACCCGAGAAATATCATTTTTCTTGACCTTTTGCCCCTCCAACTTGGTGAAACCTTATAAAACCTCCTACCAAAAATAGAAAGTCTCATCCATTCACTTTTCACAAAATATCTAGCCTTGAGGAGAGAAGAAGAAGAAGAAGGAGAAGGAGAAAAAGGAAGGAAAAACCTTGGTTTTGAAGATTGGTAAGTAATTTTTGGATTAAGGTTTATTAGAAATAAGTGTAGATCTAGTGCTTACCTTTAAGTTGGTGTAAACTTGTGAGGATTGAGCAACTTTGTGATTTTTGGATAATTTGGAGTTTTAAGTATTTGAGGATTGAATGGAGAATTTGATGATCATGAATGTTGATCTAGTCATGGATGATAAGATAGGAGAACTATTATGCATATTTTAGAGACTTTGTGTAGGAATGTGATTTTAGAGACTTTAGTATAAGTTTATCCATTTTTCCATGAGTTTGAGAGGTTGAAGATTGATATAGGGTTGTTATATGATTTAGTTGATCGCTTATTGGAAACCGAGCACCGAGGAACATAAAGCAAAGAACGGAGATCCTTAGGAACATTTGCGATATTTGGTTAAGGTATGGAGATATTATCCCTAACTTCTATTTTGACTAGCATTATTTGTTATAAACTTGTGATGTTGGTTGATATGATGATTATGTGGTTATATGATGAATTGTGAAAGTGAGTCTTTATTTTCTGTGATTTGGTGATTTTTGGTTTATGCATGGTTTTGGAAATCATGAGTCTTTGGATTATGAAGTTATGATTTGAGATCATGAGTTTGTGTATGTTATGTGTGAGTCAATTTGTGAGATAGCAGACGATGAGGTCTAGCCGTGACCAACCGGGGATGTTGGCACATGTGCACATGTTTTTGGGGATACATTGGATTTGATATGGTTATGATATGGCCGATGGAGTTTGATTATGAAAGCACTATAAGATATGGTATCCCAGTATTGTGAGAGGGAGTGACACAATCTAGACCTATCTGAAGTCCATCCATTATTTGACGTTCGTGACTCCAAGTTCGGGTCAGAACGTGTTTATCTGTGTGATCTAAAATTTGGAGCGTATCTGTGCTCATTTGTTCATCTTTGCCTATGATTCGAATTACTTGTGAAGTGCTAAGTGTTAATTTGGTAACATTTGTCTATGCATGAATTTGTGTCAATGCATGTAGTTGATTAGTTAATTATAGGTTAGTTTTAATATCCTCTACTAAGTACTTCCAAGTACTTACCCCCTCCTCCACAGGTGACTGAAGTTAGAGAATTGTCTTGACGTCCAAAGAATTTGTTTGAAAGATCGTGTGAACCTATTGTCTTCTTCCGAGTTTTGAAGTCTTCGGATGGTATTTCTCTTTTGTGATCTAGTAGAGTCGCTCCGTTGTGCACATTGTGGGACCTTATGTTTGTATTTGAAATTATGTAAGAGTATTTGTGATATATATGTGTAATTATGAAATTTTGCTTCCGCATTTGTATAAGTTATGTTAACGCTTCCGCAATTCGATTCATTTGTTGGTATGAGGCTGGCTGGGTCGTGGCTTATTGGTTTAGGTGAGCGTGACCCAGCGCCATGTCGGCGGCCCGGATTTGGGTCGTGACATTCCTGCCTTTTGCTCCCGCCTTATATATATATGTATATATATATATATATGTATATATATATATATATATGAATTCTGAACGAATTTGAAACGAATTCCATACAAATTCAACTCGAATCGAATTCGAATTCAATTTGCCGGTTTGACGAATTCGAATCGAATCGAATTCAAACAATGACGAATTCGAATCGAATTTTCGACGAATCGAATTATACATGAATCGAATCGATTTATTAACGAATCGAATCGAATTACGAATCGGATTCGATTATTGGTCAGGTCTAGTTATGTCCTGAACCTTATCACTTTTTTTTTGACAAAAAAAAAACCTTATCACTTTTTTTCATAATTATGTTAAGTCTTTTAAAGATAACTGTTAGATAATATTGGCGCAATTAATTAGTCGATTAAAAATGTGTCCAGAAAGAGATATATGTCTTTTTATTTCTAACAAGTCGTCATAGTTCCTGAATCTAACCCAGAGAAATAGATTATAGAATGTTTTATGTATGAAAAGCGATTGACAATTGTTGCGATGGTTAATTAAGGACAGACAAAGGAAACACCCCAACGTGTGAAACAAAACGGGGCTGTTCATGGCCCACGCAGGCTTCAGGTAAAAGAAATTAACAATTTAAAAAAACCCTAAATCTCTCTCCTCTCCTCCTTTGAAAACAACATCAACGGGAAATCCTCGTCTTCATCTTCTTGGGAACACCCTAAATTGCAATTTCTTCCATTACCCATTTTCCATCTCTCTCTTCCCTTTTCTCATACCCCAATTTTTAATATTAACTCGATCTTAGCCATGTCTCATTGTGGGTTTTGGGAAATACCACAATACCACTAAATTGATACCCGCTTTACTAGCTATAAATGACCTTTCTAGTTGCAAAGATCAAGCATGCGAGGAGTAGCAAGTCTCAAGATGGAAGTCGAAACGAGGAAGGGGAAGAAGAAGAAGAAGAAGGAGGAGGATAATGGCGGGTTTTGGAATTCCTCTTGCATCTTAGACATGTACATGAAACACACAGTACTTAACTACGTGTGGTTTAAGCAACCGTTACGGCTTTTTGAATCCCACTTGGTAGATTATTGGAGCTGCTGAGGAATAACTAGTTGGGATAATGGCGGCGTACACGGGAAAAGCCAGGCATTTCTTCTCTTCAAATTTTTCTTCTCTGTTAATTTTAATTTTATACCTTTTTTATACTGTTGCCACTTGTAATTTTTCATTTGGTGCTTGGCGATCGAGGAAACTACGGATGATACCATGTAAAACTGTACCTTGTGGAATTAAGGGCAGATATATAGCTAGTTTGTAGCCATTCAATAAGGGTCGGCTTGACTTGGCTGGTAATTTCTCAGGTCTTGCTTTAGTTTCATCGTTTATGAACTTTGTTTGGTTCAATTTAACAAGAGATGAACTAGTTAGTCAAGGTATTACGGATGATGTTAATCAGATTTCGACTCAAGTTCTACGAACATGGTAAATTTCAAAAGTACAAAAAACGACTGCTAGATCGTACAGAAGCTTGGAAGAACATATAGGTAGGTGATTATTCTTTGGTATTTTCCACATTTCTTTGTACCTTGTTTTTTTTTTTTACATAGTTGCTTTCTTTGAACAACAATAAGGTGTTCTTATAAATGATTTTTTCCTGCGTAATAATTATCTTATCTACCAAAAAACATAGCTTTTACACTAAGTTTATGACTAGGATCATCTGAGCACCATCAGGAAGAACAGCTCCCCCGACATTTAATATTTTTCTCTTATAAAAATAAACAATAAAATTAGTTGGTCCTACGTGAAAGCATTGCATTTATGTTTTGTTATATTATTGGACCAATTTAAACGTAATGCTTGATACTTGGCATCAGCTAGCAACGTCCTTTTCATGGTTCTTCAACAATCATCACCCACCCCACATAATTTGCAAGCAGCCAGACATATATACTTGTATTTTCTATTGAATAATAATTGGGGTTGACAGTGACCTAACAGCCTCCTCTGTGTTTATTTTCTTCGAATCATAGTCCAATTATTGGAATTGGTATTTAGTTTGTTTCGGTTCCTACTGTCTTTTATTTGGATGAAATCTCTTTTTGAAACCTATTTATTTAGGAGGCAATTCTCTTATTGCATTTGAAAAACTTCGAATTTTTTTTTAGTGAATCCAAAATCGTATTACTTAGAACAACATGTGAATTCTAGGAGTCCTATTAAATTTTGTACACTACGAATGAGAAATATATTATTCCGAGAACGAAATTTTAAATTGGGTACATTTCTGAACTTCCGAGGAATGGAATCCAACAAATGATATGGATTATGTTAGAACATATCTTTTTTCCTTAGACGAAAACTAAATAATTAGATAGCTAATGAAAATGGTATCTTTGTATTTTTATAAAATTAATTTGGTTTTTTTTTCACTTCCGGACGTTGAACATCATACCTAGCATTTAGGGTTGATCAGTTTAGAGTAAACATTTGTTGAAAACACATTGTATTAGTTTCGTGGATGTGTCGGATGCAAATTAAAATCATTCAAAATTATACGGCTCGCATTCCGCCCGAGGCCTTGCTAATTGTTGACTTCCAGTTTCCCAACTTCATAGTTTTATAAATTCTATTGCTCGGAATCTCGGGCTTTGAAGAAAATTATATTGATGATTCCCAAATCTTAATCGTCGATTAGCCAGATGTTTGGCTAATTGTTAAATCTTCAAAGAGGATCTCCCAATAGAACCGCCTAGTTATTTGAGAGGTTAATTGGGAGTTTCATATGACTTGCATTATATATATCTGAAAATTGGATACAATGGGGGACATATAAAGTTGTCCCTAAATAGGGACTTAAATCTTGGTCATTAAATAAAAATATATTCTAAAAAATTCTAATCTAATGGCTAATAATTATCAGGGACAATTACGACTTTTGCCAAATTCAATTAATTTTTCAATAATTAATGATTCCCTCTTTTTAGGAATGCTATCATTTAATTCACGTCTTCTTTCTCTTTCCATTAATTATCTCTAACCAACTACCCACTAATTATGATTTTAAAAAATATAACACCACTTTCTCTGCCATAATTACCGACTTTCTCTATTAATCAAACGAAACCATCCATCTTCCTCTCTCTCTAATTAATTAAAAAATGAAACAATACATTACTGATTTAGTTTTCTACGTTATTGGTTCAATTTTCAACATTACTAGTTTGGTTTCCTACATTACTCGTTCAAAGTTCGACATTACTAGTTTGTAGTTTTATTGGTTTAAAGTCCTATATTACCAGTAATGTAGGATTTTGAACCAGTAATGTAGGACTTCGAACCAGTAGTGTACGTATTTTGAACCACGAATGTAAGACTTTGAACCAGTAATGTAGGACTTTGAACCAGTAATATATGACTTTAAATCAATAATGTAGGATTTTAAACTAATAAAACTATAAATCATTAATGTCAAACTTTGAACCAGTAATGTAGGATTTTGAACCAATAACCTAGGACTTTAAACCAATAAAACTACAAACCAGTAATGTCGAACTTTGAACCAGTAATATAGGGAACCGAACCAATAATGTAGAAAATTGAACCAGTATACGGAACCGAACCAGTAATGTAGAAAATTGAACCAGTAATGTAGAAAATTAAACCAGTAATGAACTTTAAAATATTGCACCATTGAATATTCGTTATCATGATTTGGCATCATTCAAAAATTATACGTGAATAAAATTTTAATTAAGTTGTCTTCCGAATGTCTAAATACTCGGCAATAGCAACCAAAAAAAAGGGAGTGGATACCCTGGGGACTTTCTACTTGTCCCTATTTAGGGACAAGGTTAATTTAGACAAATCACTAATTTACTAATTAGGTTGATTCTCTCTCCATTAAATGTCTGTAACCAACTACCTAATTACTCACCTAATTTGATAGTTCTCTTTAATTATCTTCTTTCTCTCTCCATTAAATATATATTTTAACGCAAAAATCTGTCATTAGTCATAATACAAAATAATTTTCACTGGTTTGGATAGTCGATTCACTGGTTTGAATTATTGGTTTACTGGTTTAGATTGCTGGTTCACTATTTTGAATTGATGGTTCATTAGTTTGAATTGTAGGTTCACTGGCTTGAATTACTGGTTTACTGGTTTGATTTATTGGTTCACTAGTTCGAATTGCTGGTTCACTAGTTTAATTATCTTCTTTCTCTCTCAGTAGTTTGGATTGCCAGTTCATTGGTTTGTTTTATTGCTTCACTGGTTTATTTTACTGGTTCACTGATTCATTTTGCTGCTTCACTGGTTTGTTTTACTGGTTCAAAGTCCCAGACGAGAGAAGAAAGTAGACGATTTTTTTTTGGAAACATGAGTTTAGGAGGAGAGAGAAGGAGAATTAATTGATAATTCGGCTAAAAAAAGGGAAGCATTAAGTACTGGGTTTATTTTATTTTTTGGAAACTTGGGTTTAGGAGGAGAGAGAAGGGGAACTAAATGCTCATTCACCTAAAAAGTAGGAATAATTAACTACTGGGAATCAATTAGTTTTGGCAAAAGTCCTAAATATCCCTAAACATTAATAGCCATTAGATGAGCATCTTTTAGAATATATTCTAATCTAATGGCTGAGATTGTTGTCTCTATTTAGGGACAAGCTCTATGTACTCCCCACGGTATCCAAATTCCAAAAAAAACTATGAGCACCTTTTATATCTTTAACTTAGATACCAAATTGCTCGTATTTCACTTATTAGTTTAACTTAGTCACTTCATTCAAATTTTTCCAAGTAAAGTCAATTGAGACCAATTAAGTAAACCAAGAACTGTGGAATCATTATGGGATGGGCACCGATGAGTCATAAAATCCAGCCTAGAAGTCAGCAAAGAAATTGAAATTGTGTGTACGTGCTGTTTGCTTACATCAATTATTTTACCTCTGATTCTGACCTAATCCCTACGACTTTTGTGGCCAAATAGGATCGGACTATTAAAAGTTTGCGACAGGAACGCGTGGGTTAAGAATGCACACTGCTCTTGTTTGACATTACATGACATCCCCTTTGCACATGTGATCTCATGCCTCAGATTCATTAATCAAATCTGTTATCAATTAGAAGCTCTCATTCTCAAACACTATCGAATTACAATTTTGAAAACAGTAATTATGATGGCGGTTTAAAAGTTATTACATATATTTGAATTTTTATTTACGTGGTTTTTAGATAAAACCATATAAAATGAAAAAGAAAAATTTACTTAAGTACTTTGCAATTTTACCCATTTTCATCAGATTCGTGTAATTTAAAATGGACAAAATTTGTCATTTTATCTAATATTCTTAATTGAGTTTGCTCCGACCGATTTATGTTTTTTTTAAAATGCACCATTTTGAACGTTTAGGTGGACTACCACGAACCCTAACGTAGAATTAATAAATTACATTTATCATATTTTTTTAATAATTTTTAAATTTTCTTTTTCTTCTTTCCGAACCCTAAAATCCCAAAATTTCTCTCCCCATGTCTATCTTACGTTGCCTCTCCCTAAACTCCTCCATATCCCACAACCTCTGCCACCGCCTCTCCTCCCTCGTTGTCCATGCAATCTGCTAGGACGTCGCCGTCTGAACCTTAGCCCCGGATTTGAATGGGAGGATGCAGAGCTATCATCTGCTTATCCGCTTCATTCTTCTGCTAATCTGTAGGAGAACCCAGATCTGTGGAAGTGGTTAATCAGCAAGGAGCAACCACTGGAGGATGTGGGCGTGAATCATGTGAGAATGGAGTTTGAATTTAAGCTTTTCCACACTAATTTGGCAATGTTTCATTCTCGAATTGCCAAGTTCATAATCTATTGGTACAAGTTTTCCAAGCAGTCGGTGAATGTGAAGAGGGTGATTGTGGTGACGCTGGATTTAGGGTCTAGAAGGAAAGAATAAGGCGATTTTTGAAAAAATATTTAAAATTAGATATTATTTGTTTGTCAACTGCAATTGGAAAATGAACGAGATCGTGTTATTGGCCTTCTTTTTCATGTTCTCTGTTTGTTGATATGGTCCTGGAAGAAATAGTTTGTTTGGTTGATTGAGGTTGTGGTTTTAGACATTTGGTTTTTTTGATTTGTTTGGGTTAAAGGTTGGATACATGTCGTATGCTGGAGATATTGAGAAGGAAGAGGCTGGCGTAATGGCGTTCATCGGAGATTCGTTGAACTGAAACATGTGGGAGTCGCTAGTTTGTTTTTTAAAAGGATCGATGAAGGACAAAAGCAAAGTTTTTGAAGCCAATTGGAGACATCATTTCAGAGGGGAAGCTTCGTATTCCTTTGTGTTTAAGGTGAGT
The DNA here is from genome assembly GCA_012979155.1 of Hypericum perforatum. Classification (NCBI taxonomy): domain Eukaryota; kingdom Viridiplantae; phylum Streptophyta; class Magnoliopsida; order Malpighiales; family Hypericaceae; genus Hypericum; species Hypericum perforatum. The sequence continues at coordinate 24,788 of SOPF01022874.1, forward strand.
TGTAGGGGAATTGTTTGTTATGTTGCCTCGGAGTACAATGGTGGAGGGATGTTGTTGATAATGGCAGCAGTCTGGGCAGAGGAAGAGGTGGAGCACTGAGTGGGTCCGGCGGAAAAGAGAGAGAGAAAAGGAGGAAGAGGAGGTGGGGTGAAGAAGAGGGTGTTTTAAAAAAAAATTAATCATGTACTGATTTAGTAACTAGCCATCCGTACACATCATTTCCACGTAGCGCTCTACGTCAGACACAAAATAGTGTCGTTTTGTAAAAAATTTGAGAACCGGAGATCGGGAGCGATCCGTGATGAAAATTTTCATAACTTGGACCTGTTCTACGGTCCAAAAGGTACAAAATACACAATTAAGAATCAGAGAAACCACAAGGTACTTATATGTATTTTTTTCCCTTGTTTAAAATAGTGCGTTTCGAAAAACAATACTAGGTTGGATTCGAAGTTTATGAAAAAGTTTTGCATAACCGAATCGTTAATAGGTCCTATGGTTTCCATTTTCAAAGCCCAGGCCCAGTGGCTTCAATAGGCTCTTCGCCAAAAATTTACCTCGCCGATGCCTATAGTAGTTTAGAACATTGTTGGGCCTTCAGATTACCTCTGTTGGGCCCCGTTTTCGAGCATGAGCCTGAAAGGATTACCATGACGAACATCTGACATTCTGACATGAACCTTTGGAGGATTCTATTTAACTGTAGCTATTGTTTTTTATTTTAGCACGTATTAAATTGAAAATATTTTTAAGTGAGTTTAAGTTTCTTATCTGTTGGACTATATATCAAAACTACTATTTTCAAATAAAATACTCAACCAACCTATCTATCAATCTAATGAAATAAAGTATGGTGAGGGGGACATGTGAAAAATAGAAGAGCACCGTCATGAATTAAATGGTCGTTGAAGTGCGACCCAAGTAAAGTCATCTCTTCGATCCTCCAACATTTCTTAATAATTGTATTTAGAGAGGCACACAAACACCCTATGTAATAATTTTTGTTTTCGAAGATTTGAATTAATTATTTTGTTTAATTTCATAATTTTTATTACTACTGAAACTAAATCATGTTAATATTATTTTGTTTAATCCAATATCATATCGGTGGTCAAACTGACTTTCACATGCATGTGCTAGATGGAAACCACTCCCATGCTTCTCTTCTTCCTTTTATTTAATGTCTTCTAGAGATGAGTAACGACTAATAAATTATCGATGAGTAACCACTAATAAATTATTGATATGTCATGGAGGATTGGATTGGGTGGAAACAAGGATTTAGTCTCTTATGGGAACTAAAGAAATGAATTCATTAAGAAAGAATGGTTTGATAAAACCACGCTGATTTCTTTCTCTTCTGTGATCACTCATCTAATTTGAATTAATTAATTATTTCTCCTATTAATTAATTAATTTATTTCTTTAATCTCTGTAACTACCTACTTAATTTGAATTAATTAACTCTATCTCTAATTAATTGCTGGTTTTATGTTCCGACTTGCTTATTTTTTGTTTGGACTTGCTAGTTTGTAGTTATGATTTGCTGGTTTTTTTATCTGACTTGCTGGTTTGTTGTTCTATGTTACTGGTTTGTTATTTTGACTCGCTGGCTTGTTGTTCTATGTTACTGGTTTTTTGTTCTGACTCGCTGGTTTGTTGTTCTATGTTACTATTTTTTGTTTCGACTTGCTGGTTTATTGTTCAGACTTGCTGCTTTGTTGTTATATGTTACTGGTTTGTTGTTCTGACTCGCTAGTTTATTGTTCAGACTTGCTGGTTTGTTGTTCACTTGCTGGTTTGTTGTTCTATGCTGATTTGTTGTTCCGACTTACTAGTTTTTTATTCTGACTCGCTGGTTTGTTATTTAATTCTGACTTGTAAGCCAATATTTTAAAAAATGGAGGTGTTAAATGCCTTGGTTTTTATTTAAAAAGGAGAGGTATTAAATGCCTCGGTTTATATTAGAAAGAGTATAAAAAAGTTAGTGTTTAAATTTAAAAATTTTTTAAAAAGAGGAATATTTATGATAATGGGACTAAAAATAAAGAATGCATTAAATATGTGAGTTTTTTAATTTTGGTAAATAGAAAAAAAGAGAGGAAGTCATTTTGGGTATTAGTCAAAAATGTCATTGAACTATTTTACACTATTGAATTAGAATTTTTTCAAAAGAAATATTAATGGAATGGTCGAGATGAATATCCCATATAGGGACATCCCCTCTATAGTCCCAAGCGAAACCAATTTCATGTTATGGACTACCTCCTCAATACCATGAAAGAAATAAATGCCTTGATGAGTTTTTCTTAAGTGACTTTAGTATCCTAAAGGCTCTATTAGGAATGATTCTCAGTGAACATCTTTTATATTCATAAATTTCAACTCAACTGCTTTTTATAACTTTAACCATTGGCGCCCGATGCCAAGCTGATTTTAGAAGAAAAAAAATTAAAAAAAAACTCAACAAGTAATTTTAGGGGTGTGCAAATGGGATCGGGATTCTCGAAATCCCTAATTTTTTCGGTATTTGAGATTTTGGGATCGGGATATTATTCGGTAGGAGTTTTTCGAAAAGTTTGGGAGTTTCGGTATTCGATAGTAATTCGGGATTTACCAGGATTTTACCGAAATACCGAAATATAGAGACTAAAATATAATTTTCCATATATTTAAACCTTTCCTCCCCCAACCCTTCCACCTCCTTCCTCTCTACTGCTGCCTCATCACCTAAACCTCCTCTCTCCTATAACCTTCCTTCCTCCTCCCTCATTCGTCCTCCTTTTCCAGTTTCTTTGCCGTCCTACCACCTCCCCCTCCCTCTAACCCTTCTTCTCCACCTCCATAGCTCATTTTCCCACTCCCTTAAACCCTCCTTTCTCCTTCCTCCTTCCTCCTTCTTCCCCGGCTCCCTCCGCCGATGTACCTCCTCCCCTCCTTCTAATCCTTCATTTTCCACCTCCGTAGCTCACTCCGCATTCTCTTAGATCGTCTCTCCTTCTTTTTCGTTCGGGATTTTTGAAATTTTCTGGATTACCCCAAAATTTTAATTCAGGATCGGGATAATCCCGAAATTTTTTGGTACGGAATCAGGATGAATTTTTTTGGCTATTCGGTATTCGAGATATTCGGGATCGGGATTTCATGATCGGAATATCCTGAATGCTCACCCCTAAGTAATTCTATCGGTTGCCATCCTCACTAGGCCACCCCACCCCGTTCAGTGCCATTTTTTTTTAATTTCAATACAATCTCAGTATCGCATAACACAATATTATTCTTTGAAATAAATATTGATGGATATAGTTTGTGTTGGTTATAACATTAAAGAAATCTTTTAATAAAATTAAAAATTGAAAAATTCTATCTGAATAAATAGAGTCCAATATTTTCAATTTATATATTTTAGTTCTATATAAATAGAGCTCAAATTTTTAATTTTCTTTGAAAAATTATATAAATAATACATGTATATGACCGAAAGAACAATTACTTATTAGAAAGTTATCTTTGGTCATTGATAAAGTATAAAAAGATTAGATTGAGTTATATGTAAATACTAGAGTAATTAATTTATGGATTAAAATATTAGATTTTGAATGGAGATAATCTAAGTAGATACAAGTTATTTAGTACTTGAATTAATTCTCATCCAAAAGCCTAATGTCTTCAATCTCATTCATGATACGCGTTCAATCCTAAAAAAAACTTAAATTATACAGATATTGTAAGGATCAAACACTTAATAAAGAAAAATTAAAAATTTAATATTCCTTGTATAATACGGTCTTCCTAGTTTTTAGAATTATGTATTCTATATGGGCTTAGTCTCCGGGATGTTGTTTTATTTTTTATTGGGAAAGTACTCCATTAGTACCCTGTGTTTTGCCCAAAACTCACTTTAGTACCCTGTGGTAAAAAACTCTTCATTCTAATCATACCTCACCAATTTTTCATCACATTGGTCCCAAAATTACGATACTACCCCTCTCTCAATCAGAACCTAACCAAACCTAACTCAACCCGACCAAATCCACATTCAATTCAACCCAATGGGGCGTAGTAAATAGGATATAATTTGGATTGAGCTAAAATTTTACAAGAAGCATCCTAAAAATACACATGATTTATGAAAAAATATTTTAGGAATTTTAGAGGCCCGAAAGTATTTTTTTATTTTTCGAAATGCTGAAACTTCGTAAAATTGTATAAAATAGAAAATACATCCAATTGAGTTGAAACTTGTCCCAGGAAACCTTAATAATCTCTAATAAATTTAGGAACTAAAATGCATCTCTGGGACAAGTTTCAACTCAATTGGACGCATTTTCTATTTAATATAATTTTACAAAGTTTCAGTGCATCAGAAAATAAAAAAATACTTTCGGGCCTCTAAAATTTCTGAAATTATTTTTATAAATCATGCGTATTTTTAGGATGCTTCTTGTAAAATTTCAGCTCAATCCAAGTCATATCCTATTTTCTACGCCCCATGGGGTTGAATTAGATGTGGGTTCAGTCGGGTTGAGTTAGGTTTGGTTAGGTTCTGATTGAGGGAGGGGCAATATCATAATTTTGGGACCAAAGTGATGGAAAATTGGTGAGGTATGGCTCGAATGAAGAGTTCTTTACTACAGGGTACTAAAGTGATTTTTGGACAAACCATAGGGTACTTAAAGATTCTTTTCCTTTTTTATTTGGGGGATTCTGTTGACGGGTTTAGTATCTAGATTAAGATCGATATTAGTTTGACCATCTTTTGTACTAATGGATCTTCTTGTATAATCCTAAAACGTGGGATCCACTCCATGTCCGGCGCATCATTATACCTCCAATGTACTCCAATGTCCCTAACCTGTTTCCACTTGTCAACTTGTACGTGCATTACTATTAACTAATTAAGGACTAAGTTTGGGGATTAAGCGAACTGACTAATTTTTGTCTGGTGGTCTACCTCGTGTCCGTCCGTCTCCGGTCGACTTGTTTAGACTCTGGACAAGAAGAGTGATGAGTAATTCAGTGATAATTGTGGATCATGTGATAATATCCGGACTATTTATACTAAAAAAAAAATAAGAAAAAGCTGTGAATCAAATTTGGATCCATCATAAAAGTACTATTTCATAAAATCTTAATTATTTAGCATGCCAACTCATATTCGTAAAGTTATCATCATAAACTTATCTTATAGATCACGCGTTGGAAAGCTTCCGGCACATAAACGACACATGCATCACTGAACCACAGATCTAAAATTTGTCTCCGTTCTGACAAGGAAAAAGGATTTATATGTTTACGCTGACGAAAACAATGACCCCGGCCAAATTGTTTCCAGAAGAATGTCGGAGAAAACGATCAATTTTTAGGATACTTTTGATTTTATTTTATTAGAAATTTGTATTATAATAAAGTTATGACAATCAATTCCGTCTTAACCCAACAAAACCTATTTATCTACGTTTTTTTTTAATTTGTGATATTCAAAGTTGACATGTCTCAATTTACGAAAGATATTTTAATGATATCTTTTATATTCGTAGTATTTGTACTTAAAATTTGGTAAAATAAATTTAAGTTACTTACTAGTTAAACTAACTCTATTAATATTCAATTAAGAATAAACAAACTTTTCAAACCAACGGATACGATAAAATTTATTTTCCTCAACGCCTAACGGTTTTCATTTTCTCCCAACATTTGCTCTTCTCCATATCATTTTGGTTTCAAAAGCACATCACAGGAAGTAATTGGTCGCACGTTATTGGAGTGTTGTTGACATTTTTTCTAGAATGCCTGAAAACGAAACAAATCATAAAAATATCCCATTTTATGTTATTTCAGAGAGAAACCCAGCATCTAAACGTCTGTCTTTTCACTTTATTTGCATTTGACAGGGAAAGCAAGTTGATATATTTTTGTTTGGTATATAATATTAATGGTCATATTATATACAACGTAGCCATGGAGTGAACAAAGTTGTGACCAGCCTCATCAAACCCGATAAAAATCTGTTAGCGAAAAAGGTATGGTGAGGTAAGAGTACCCGAAAAAAAAAATTATTTTGACGTTTAAAGTTCCAAAAACAATACCACACGGCATCAAAACATAAATTAAAATGAATTTCACCAATTACTTTTATCAATTGGTAGATAGTCGTCACACCTTAATCAAATGATTATTTATAGGTAATGTTTCTATTAATATATAGTAATATTTTCCCCTTAATCATATGACATAAATTTGAATTGAGTATTCAAACTTAGTAGAAAAATTTAGTAGAAATCTCATCGTTATCTAAATTATTCTCGACTGTTTAGTCACAAAAAAATCTGCCATATAAATTGGACATTAAAATTTTACAAAATATTGAGAAAAGGAAATGAAAAGAGAGCATCAATATGACCACCCACGTGTGAGATCTCCAGAATGACGTGACTTACCTCTATTAGAGACAAGAGCTCCCCTCAAACGTCCAACGAGTTTGTGCTAGAATTCGCAACGTAAACCTGCGCCACGTTGATGATTCATCCGCGTAGCGTGATATGATTGAGCTGCATATTTTTTTTTTGTCACGCGGCTTTTTTAAAACAATATTTTTTTTAGAAATATTTTGATTTTTTATATCATTTTTCATCTTTCTGTTCAAACAAATTTTCAATAATTTTATAAAATTATTTGAATCTAATAATCAATTTATGTGGTTTAAGTTAAGTCGAAAAATTTATGTGACCAAAAATCATTTTAAAATTCTATAAATAGATGTTATTCTTATCTTATTTTTCTTCGTCTCTCTTCTTATCCATCTTCTATCCTATATTATATTTTTTTAGTTATAGATCTTAATGATGATTATGATTGGACGACAATCCTAAAGAAACCTACTATCAAAAAGTGAATTTTGAAATATTATACTTTATGAATGTCGTAGATCAACGATCAAAAAGAAAATTGTTGAAATTTTTGTTGGTCGTGGAAATGACTTATCCCCTGAAGAAGTTACGCTTAAGGAACCCCTAATTTTGCATATCTTTTGTCAGTGTACTCGTACTTTATTTTAATATAATTTTAATTAATTTTATTTCAGTTGATATACTCTTATTTTATTCTAATGTAATTTTCAAATAATCATGCAATATAATTATATAAAATTAATTTTAAATTATTTTGGTTAATTTAAAATTAATTTTAAC
>SOPF01022889.1:0-14148 GCA_012979155.1 Hypericum perforatum
GAGAGGTACCAAAGATTTTCTCACCTCACTACTGTTAGTCATTTTAAAATTAATTGGAATGAGATGAGAATTTTAGGAGTAGCAGATGAGTTGGATGAGGCTTTTGATAAGATGGGGTGGGGGTACTTTAAGGATAGAACCATTTTGGCTAGACAGGAGTTAGCGATGGAGTTCTACTGCACTCTGCAGGTTCAGGCAAATAGGCGTTCATTTACTGCACGAGTTTTTGATACTGATCTTGAGATGGATGAAGCTAAATTTGTTGACCTATTTGAACTTACAAGTGGTGGTGGAGCTTTAGATTTTGAACCAACTAGGTTAGCCCATCAGGCATGGCATGAGATTACTAGTTTCGCTCGATATGAGTCGGGAAAGGCACCTAATGCACTGATTAGAGAACCATACTTAGGTATCCTCCATCGCTTTATGACCCTGACCTTCTGTGGTCAATGGGAAGAGTCTAAGGTTTTCCGATCTCAACTATATGCCATCGACTGCCTCCGCCATGATGTTAGGTTTAGCACTTATGCTATGGTGGTTGACTGCTTTGCACGTTCTATTAGCGATAGGGAACCTAGGCATCTATACTTAGGTCATATTATTTCTCGCATTGCACGTCACCATTTTCCTGCTAGATTTTCAGAGCATACAGGGTCATATATGGAGCCAGTGGATCTTGATATCAACAAGCTCAACTGCAGCAGGCTGATCAAAAAGACGATGACAAGAAATAGCGTGGAGATAGTGCAGTACAAGCCATGGGAGGAGCGCCAGGCGGTCTTAGCTATCCTTACCAGATTAGGCATTCCAATGCCGGTGCAAGCACCTAACCCTCAGGAGCAGGAGGAGGAAGAGCATCATGACGAGGCTAGACCCAGCCATCAGTCTTCACACCCGCAGGTAGATCTTCATGACCAGTTTGCTGCGATGCAGTTGCAGCTACAGGGCTACAGAGACCAGCTTCAAGAATATGGCGTCCAGCTTCAGCATGTGATGTCATCGACTGCTCGCATTGAGGAGCACCAGAGAGTGCAGATAGAGGAGCAACACGTGTTCTACGCTGAGCAGCGAGCATTTATGGAGCAGCAGAGGGAGCAAGCGGCATGGATGCGACAATGGGCTGAAAACTTCGGTGCTGGTTTCACTTTAGCACCACATTCTCCACCGCAGCCTCCAGCACAGAATTGACAGGGAGCTCCTAATTCCTTAGTTTTTTTTTTATTTCTTTTACTTTATTTGCTCTTTGGTGTTTTAAATTTATCATGTGGGTTTGTTTGCTTATCTTTGTTTTAGCTTACTTGCATGATTGTGTTTTTACTTTTGTGTGATATTTGTGTTTTTGTATGCGTGTCATTCAAGTGTGGGGGAGGGTTCCTTCTAGGAATCTTCCTTTCTTAGGTTGTTTAGAGTGTCTGTGATATGTAGGTTTAGACTTGGCAAGAATTTTTCAAAAATTTGACCCCCCTCAAAAATTTTCAACTTGTGTTAGAATTTTATCAAACTCTTAGTTATGGGATTTAATTCGAGCACAAAGCCTAGGAATGGGTGGAAACCTCATACTTGGTTGATTAAACGAGTAGTTTCACTATGTAGACTAGACTAGAGAGTTTTTGAGTGTACCTTGTGAGGATTTTAGCCGACGGATGAGACACCAGTCTCTATTTTTCATGAGGTGCATACTAGTGTTAGTTGATCGAGGCATCCTATTAGTACTTATCGTAGTCTAGGTTGCGTGGAAGTTAGTGAGATGATGGGGCATTCTTTGATATTTGAGCCTAGAGCTTTAGAGACAAAATCCCTATTATATCTGTTGTTTAAATCATTTGAGCCTAGCCTTTTCTTGATCTTAGATTAGGAAGCTGACTACAAACCTTATATCGTCCATCTTCCTTACCGTTGATCATCCGATTCGAGGACTTTTATGTTTGATTGTGTATTGGGATTAGTTGGTAGCTTGGGTTTCATTTGGTTTATTTTTGTTGGGATTTGTATTATGGCCAGGTTAGAAGCCGAGTTTTTACCTAGAAAGTGCTAAGTATGTATAGTTGTTTTAGCATGTGAAAAGAAAAAAAAAAGAAAAAAAGAAAAGATAAAGTCAAGAAAAAAAAAAGATGAAAAGAAAGGAAAAAGAAAAGAAAAAGAATGTGATATTCAATAAGGCATGTTTCTAGGAGAAACTTGGGCTTCTCGGTCTTAGTATATTGGGATATTGGGGAGTGTATGATTATTATATTTGGTGAGAATGTTCTAGAATAGTCGAGTGATTGCTTAGTTCTTGTATTAAGTCCTCGGATTGGGTGGTTTAGCCACTATCCATATATATTTTTACCTCACCCTGACCTTTATCCCCATTACAACCCGATGAAAAAGCCCCCCGATCATTGCAACTTTTAGATAGCGCTGAGTAGGACGTAGGATGCTTTGAGATACTGACATGTATGCGAGTGATAGGAAGTTGACCATACACATTATATGAGTGATACACTTTACTATCCTCGAGAGTTTAACCTTCTAGTGTCTTTTACATAGAGTCAACACTTGTTTAAACAATAGAGTGTCAAGGTGCCTATTAGTTCGTAGTGTTTTGTGCTTTGAAATTATTGAACTAACTAGGTGTATGATCGGATTTTGATATAAGTTGATGATTTTGAGGGAAGTTAAGTTTTGATCGAGTCTTGCCAAGTATTTACCTCGTTTTGTGTTTGTGTGTGTTTATGTGATTTTTGTTTTGTTGTTGTCCGCATTTGAGTCTTGCTTGGGGACAAGCAAAGATTCAAGTGTGGGGGTGTGATGAGTGTCAAAAACACTCATTACTTATGTACATTTTAGTGTAAATTTAGCGTTTGTTACTTATCGTTTTTACGAGTTTTCTATGTCTTTGTCTTGTTTTTGTACATTCTGTTCTTTTGTCGTGTTTGTTTGCTTTTCTTATGTTTTCTTGCTTTTTAGGAGCTTTATGGACAATTATCTAAGGAGGCACGACCAAGACCTCGAGAAGCAAGCATGACGGACTCGACAAGGCAAAATGTTGCAAGAAATGGTCTAAACCGTAGCTACCCGTGGAGGGTGTCAGACTTGACCTCTTGCTACTCAAAAATTCATAACTTTCCCGTCCAATGTCGGATTGATGCGCCGTCAGCGGCATTGAAAAGAAGACATCAGTAGGTATAACGTGTCCAAAGGGCGTCTTCTGTTTCGTCGTATAAGTTGGGAAACCGCTTGATCCAATATCATGGGCTGATTCTATCCAAGTGGGCCAAACTTGATGGTCTATTTGGGCCAACTTTGGGCTTCTTGGCCCAAATCCGTGGCTGCCATTTTGTGAGGATAAGATGACTCAATTTGGCTGTAACTTGAAGGGAACAAGGATGGCTACACTTCTTTTAACTTGTTGTTACTAAGTCCTAAAGCTAGAAACATGGATGGAAGAGTTGTTAAGATATTTGTAAAAGAATTAGTTGTTAAGTTAATTTTGGCTTGTAATATGACTTATGATTATTATGTGAGTTAAGAAAACAAAAGGGAGCAGCCAAGGAAAAGAGAAAAAAACGTACCAAAGGAAGGAGAGAAAGAAAGGAAGAAAGAAAGAAGGAAAAGAAGGAGAAGGAAGAAGAAGAAGAAAAAGAAGAACCAAGCTTGTGCTTGGAATTTGTAAACCTCTCTTGCCTTTTTCATTCATGCTTTCCTTGCTTGATTATGTAAATTAAATGAATGATAAGTGTGTTTATGTATTAAGTATGTTTATGTTCAAGTTTTGTTTAAACATGTGTGAGTAGTTACTAAGTGGTGTGATGCTTTGAAAGCCTAAACTTTCTAATGGTTTAAAATGGGTAAAAATGTTAAGGATCATGTATAAGTTAAAGGGCTTAATGCTTAGTCTAATTTGATCACCTAGAACTAAGATAATAATCAAGTCTTGAGACCGAGAGGAGAAAGACGTGATCGAACGTCTAACTTGTAAATCCGTTGCCTCGTGAGATGAGAATCTCACTTGGTGATTGGTTATCCAAATGGGTGATATTTATAGTTGTTGTTTAGTTAGGATTAAGTGACTCGTGGGGGCGAGAGCACATCGAGCTCACTTAATCCTAGGTAAAGATCAACTTAGATTGATCTTGTGCGAGAGCATGGATCCGTTGCCTTGAAACACCCGGATCATGACATGAGCTAAATAAACCCAACTAACCATTAGTTCACTTAAGTGATCTTAGGCATCACACCACTCTTGTTTTTAGTTGATATATACCTTGTATTTTTGTGTGATCTTGCATGATTTAAATTGATCTTGTTGTTATTTTATGTATGTTAGTTTGCTAAGTCACCTAAACCAAACTAAAGAAGCAAAGTCATAAAATTCCTAAAATTTGGTAAGTAAGCCGAGTAAGGCATCACTCAATCCCTGTGGGTTCGACAACTCTACTTCATAAACTATATTACATCGGAGGCATGTCAAGATGCCTCTCATCAATGACATAAACTAAAGCTAAACGGATGCATGTTCTCACATGCATCACACCCCCACACTTACTTCCTTCCTTGTCTCCAAGAAAGGTGCATCAGAAAACCAGCAAGTGGTGCCATCAGAAATTAAACCTTCATCACAAGATCATCCCCACAATCACACACATCACAACCTTGAGCAAAATGAATACAAAAGCAATAAGCGATTATATCCTCAATCATTTAATCAAGTTTTTACACCTAGTGCTCTGGACTAGAGAGTTAACCACTCGTAGGATAGGATTAATTTAAACTCACAAGTGTATGGTGGTCAACTATCCTACTCTCGTGAGCACATTCAAGGTCTAAAAGTGTTAAATATCATACCAAAACACACTCGAAACAAAGTAGATCATGTCATAGGAGAGACTTTTATTGGGTTGTAATGGGGCTAAAGGTAAAGGTGAGGATATGAGCATGGGCAGTGGCTAAACCACCTAATCCGAGGAGCTTATATACAAAATTCTACCTCTCGTCTATTCTACACGTCTCACCTTATCATTATCACTCATCCCGATGTAACCCAACTCCTAAAGATCAGCTTTTCTTTTATGACTTGCTTACTTTTGCTCCTTGTGCTTAACTTGTCTTTCCAAACTTTCCATTGATTTTTACTTTTATGCTTTTCCATCTTTCCACTTTTCATTTTTTTTTTCAATTTCTTCTTTTCTTTTTCAACTTTTTCTAAGCACAAGATTTCTTTATTTATTTCTTATTTTTTTTTCTTTTTGCAAGCCAAGTCATTACACTTTCATGGTCTTAACTACCCGCAACCCTTATATGGTAAGGCAACCCCCAAGCTATACTACAATAAGAACCCTTACACAAATTTCCCAAAGATGTAATCCTAAAGCTTTCTCGGACGGATAGTCAAAGGTGGAAAAGTTCATGAGGAAAGGTTATATAGTAGCTTACATATAATATTTCAATGAATCAAGCTCAAGCTCAACGGGGTATGCAACGGATAAGATCAGGTTTTTGGCTCTAAGGCCCTAGGCTTATAGAAAAAATTGCCATCGACACTCTCTACCTCATTGAGTTATGCTAGGTAATCATTTAACATCTCCATTGCTCAAACGATACACACACCTCATGAATAGAATAAAGACGGATTGTTAACGAATTATGTTTGTCAATTATGAAGTGATTAGTTTGTAATTAGTTGTTAATTATGCGTTAATTCCTTCAGTATATCTACATCTGAGATACGATTTTATTTATCTATATAAATGTTCTAATAATAAAGAAGCATACAAGCACATTATTCAAAGAAAACCAACATACCTAATTTTTTGGATTTTTGGATGGTTTTTTTAACGAACTACTTTCGCGATAGCTATTGCATGTTGTAATCTTGTAATTTGCTTTCTAGATGCTTGTTTTCTTGATGCTTAATATTGCTTTTTTTTAGACATTGAACTGTATGCTTATAATTTTTAAAGCTGAACTTGATCGTTTGTTTTCTCCGTATGCTTGTTTCTTGCGGAATGGTCCAAGTTTCTGGGCCGGGAATAGGCTTTTTATTGAAAGTGTATATGCGGCTTACACCGCACACCCGATAAGAGGTAAGCCGCACCGTACTGCAAAGTTGCGGTTATGAACCCGCCGCATCGATGGTTTCATAATTGCGAAAGTCGGACATTTGCAAAATTACACCGAACTCATTCTTAACAGGAATAATGTAAACAACTTGGATTAAGAAAATTGAAAAAAAAAATTATCGTTTCATATTTCAACAATGAAAAGATAACATTCTTATATAACAGAAAATACTAAAGGTCTAAAATGTATGTGCATTACAATTCATTTATCACGTAACAACAAATTATGAAATGAAATAATTGGAAATTATGGAAATCGGGGTCCCTCCTTCCCCGATTAATCTCATCGCCTTCTTTCTCTTTTGCTTGATGACGAAGAGTCGAATCACTTTTTGTTCGGTCTAACTTTTAGAAATACAAAAGATACAACCGACTTTTTAAATAGATTCTACAAGTGTTCGACAATATTTATTAGAGAAGAGGGAAAAGCCCAGGCCCAGTGCGCAATGGCTTGTGGAATCTGTCTACTGACAAACTTTGCTTTCGGTACTTGGAATTTTGATAGCTTGCCATTCTGAGCGTAAAATTTGCCAATTAGAGCTATGCAACTATTACTTTTGCTTTATCCAAAATATGTACGACTAGGCTGAGTTTTTTTCTTCTTCTGTTCTCTCCTTTAATAATAGGCTAACACTTTAGTCTATCTCGTATAACTTATGTTCTGTATTATTTTTATTAAAATATTAGTTCTTCCATTTTTAAAATGACAATTTTTTTCATCAGATCATATTAATTTTGAAATTATGTTGATCAAAAAGGAAAAAAGGAAAAAAATTAAAAAATACTTGATGAAGCCAATATATTTTGATTATTCTATTTTTGTGGACATATTTTCAGTGGCTCCTAAACGTTTTAGAGTCCATCTACAAAATAAAAAGTACATCGAATGAAAAGGTATTGTATAACATGACTTACCTAATATAAGAAATATGGACTCTTACTACAAAAAAAAAACAATCTTTATTATACTAGGCATGAACTCTGATTAAAAAAAACAATCCGTAATCTAACTTCCGAAAGATAAGCATGGACTAAAAACTCACATCATCAGATATGAACTCTTGTTAGAAAGAAAAACGGTCGTAAACTCGTAATAAGTAGGAGGAATGTGAAAATATGAAGACAATTTAAGTGTCTGGGTACATGGGCCTTATAAAGAGATGTCTTCGGCCCATATAAGTTCCGGATCAACTTCCCGCCAATTCCTATTTAAACCGTCGAATCGTTTCACCCCTCTCCTCAACCTCCAAATCGTACTACAAAAGGAGAAAAACGATCTAGAACAGTTCTTCCCTCCGGTGCTTTTACCGCCCGGAGCTCCGATCTAATAGATTAGGGGGTTCCACCTCGCTTTGGGTTTCTCACAATATCGAATACTGGCGAATTTGCGACTTCCGATACAGTTGAAGATCAACAAGGCTTGTGACCTGAGCTCCATCTCTGTTCTTACTCCTCAATCCAGGTTCCCTTCTCTCTCTTTCTTGTTTCCTTTTTTATCAGAGAAAATATTAGCCCAGGCTTCCTCGATAACCGTTTTCTTTTGTACTGATCTTACTTTTCAAGTGAATAGTCTATATATTTGCTATTGATCTGCTCGGTCCAGGTTTATATACTCGTGAGAATTGAAATACTTAGCGAGCTCGAGAAGCCTAACATTTTAAGTTTTGATTAGTCTTACTGCCAACGAGTAGAGATCGTGTTAGATACGAGAATCAAGAAAGGGGAGGGAATTGAGAGAGAGAGAGAGATAGGTAAGAGTAAGGAACAATCTCTTGTAATTGGAAAGTATCAATTACAAAGGCTGAGTCAACATAAAAGCTGGAAATCTCGACTTGATATCCGCATTATCCTCCCAAGTAGCATCACTAAGACTCAAATTCTGCCAAGCAATAAGAATTTAAGCAATATCCAGGTTCGTCGTCTTCACGACTTTAGATGCTAGCACCTGCAGTGGCCCAACCTGCACCTCTCCATCTGCTATAGTTGCCGGTAGTGTGGGCACAACAACTCCTTGAGGTAGTACCTCCTTTTTCAAAAAGGATACATGGAAAAAATGGATGTATGCTATTGCTATTAGGCAAGTCCAGCTTATACGCAAACCCTTCCAATCTTCTTTAGAATCTTTTAAGGTACATAGTACTTCGCAGCCAGCTTTAAATTTCTTCGAACAGCTATAGAGGATTGGCGATAAGGTTGCAGCTTCTAATACACCCAGTCACCAACCTGAAATTCTCTCCAGC
The DNA here is from genome assembly GCA_012979155.1 of Hypericum perforatum. Taxonomy (NCBI): domain Eukaryota; kingdom Viridiplantae; phylum Streptophyta; class Magnoliopsida; order Malpighiales; family Hypericaceae; genus Hypericum; species Hypericum perforatum. The sequence continues at coordinate 8,342 of SOPF01022889.1, forward strand.
GGAAAAAAGTATCAATAGTGACATGAGATCGTAAAGTCGTTACCTTTGCATTTCTTAATTATCTCCAACGTAGATTAACGGATGATTAGTCAGTAAGTACCAAATTTGCACCTTGTGGTATCAACCGACAAGAAGATGTGGATTTACAACACAATAGTGTACCAGTTCCGTTATTTTTAACCATACAGAATAATCCACCTATATAGAGTCGCCTATCAACAAGAAGAACAAAAAAATCAAGTGCATGTAATCGCTCTTAGGCGGACAACTCCGAACAAATGTGCATATATTTTCCCTCTGTAGAAGATTGATCAAGGGTTCTGTTGTGGCAACCACTCCTGGATGGCGGAATGAAGTGCGCGGTTGGGAACAAGGTTGCAGTGTGCAAGTTTTGGGTGAAGTGTCGTGCCCGTTGTCTAACCACCCTCTTAAGGCTTCTGCGTCATACGTGAATCCGTCTGCTGCAAATTGCGGATCCTGCATCACCTCCTATACGATTAGAGGAAACGTAACTCGTCAGTTCGTGTGGATATGACCCATGATTCGGAAATGGTAAACAATATACTTCTTTCTCTGCTACAATGCATTTGACACCGGCTAACATGTGGAAGGAAAGAAAACAGTAAAGCAATAATGTGAGGAATGACTAAACTGAAATCAAGCCAACTGGTCAATGGTGTAAATATCAGTGTGACCAGTAAATCCGACCAATAAACTCACCTGGAAGATGGGGCATATAAAGTATGATGGAGGCTTATCTGAACCATGTGAGAAACAGGGTGAGCCTCCACATGAAGCCTTCATTGGTTCAAGCACTCTCCATACCTCTGATGCAATAAGCGGCCGGTTCTTCCTACTCATCTTACAACATCTCAGCGCTAGATGGGCCAACCGTTTAGCTAGCACGAACGGCCAGTCCCCTGGCAAAGGATCCAGGACATCTTTCAACTTGTCTTTTTTTAATGCGCATTGCACGTCCTTTATCATTTTCAAAGGTGATCTCCCAGTCAACAGTCTTAGAAGTATTATTCCAAAGGAATAAACATCTGACTTTGAGGTAAGCTCCCCAGAAGTTAGGAACTCGGGATCCATGTAGATGTAAGTTCCTTTGGGGCCTGTTTGCAAAAATGTTGTATTGTTGCTGGGACTGCCAGCACGGTCAAGTAGGCTACAGATTCCGAAATCGCTAAGTTTGCTTACAAGGTTTGCATCAAGGAGAATATTATCAGGTTTCAGGTCACCATGAACAATGCTGTGTCGATTATTGGAATGAAGAAAGATGAGGGCAGAGCATAACTCGGTGGCTATGCGTATTCGAGTCTGCCAAGACAAAGGAGGAGAACCGTCCTTGCAGCTCAGTCTGTCCTCGAGGCTTCCATTGGGAAGATACTCGTATACAAGAGCCCAAGCTTCCGGACAAGCTCCAATTAAGGCAACAACATAGGGATGGCGCACCTTGCTCAAAACAGCAACCTGAGATTACACGATACTTGTAGTCAAGTGACCGCCTCAAGTGACCGAGCATACAAAATTAAATTTTCAGCTACCTCTTGTTGGAATTCTGAAGGCCCTTGCATACTACTAGAGTGCAGCATTTTTATAGCCACTGGAGTATGGTGCAGGACACCTTTATAAACGCTACCATATCCTCCTTCCCCAATCTTGAGAGAAGGATTGAAGTTGTTAGTTGCTTCTTCAATTTCAGAGATTGAGAACTAGGAGAAAAACTGAGGTTGGTGACCGCTTGATGAGGCCTCTGCTCGACTTTTTCTGAGCTCTTCTGCTTCTTTAAGAGCATTATCACGCTCCAACAGTAGGTCATCTCGTTCTTTTTTGTAAGTTTGCAAAAGTTCCACTGCGGAGATGATTTTCAGGTCCAGTTCCTTCTCTGTCTCATCAGCCTCTGCGAATTTCTGAATGAGAGCATTCTGGAGTTCTTCCATGATATCATCTTTGTCATTCTTCAAATTCTCAAGCTCTTCTTTCTCTTTTGACAACATCTCTTCAATTTCTTTCCTTTGTCTTGTCTCCTCAGCATACAAGCTTTCTAATGCTTCGGCCTGTATACATTAACATCATTAGTGAGATAGAAGCCACAAATATTCAACTTTCGACACCCTCTTTATAAGATAACCCACAAGGACTATCATCTTAAGTCTCTGGAAATGAAAAGTTATTTTTTACTAGATCCGCTAGTTTGTAACAGGATATTACTTTGCAGATGGTATCAACAGCATCTTTTTCAGCTTTTGCTCTTCTTGCTGCTTCTTGAAATGCTTCACGCCGAGAGTTCATAGCCTCGTCCATCGCTTTCTTAAGGTAATCGAAAATAGGATCCTCTGTACTTTCGTCCTGTTAGGACCCATCAACAAACAATTCAGTCCGAAAGAAAGAGCGTGAAAGGGATGATACAAATGTGTCACGAGTTAGACGTTGAAACTGGAAAACAAATTCATTGCAAAGCAGTTTGAAAATACCAGTGCACCCAGAGGAGGAGATGATTCAGGATCCTGTCCATCTTGAGGCAAGGTGCTCAAGACCAACCCAAACTCCCTTCCCGTTGTCAATGAACCTCGGAGAACATTAGCATTTGCTATGCTGGAGGAGCAAACTGAAGACCTTATCTGATTGGACAGGCCAACATCAGGACTCGGACTTGGACTTGCTTGCTGCGACGAAGTCCCGATATCGTCATCAGGTTCCGCACTAGCTTCCCCGTTGAGCAAACTTTCAGTATGAACTTCATGTGAGGGAGAGGCAGCGCGGTTTATCTCAGGAGAGGGAATCCTGGAACAAAGCACGACTTTTACAACCTCAGGCGTCAATTCCAGCTGATTCTGCGCAACAGTGACAAGCTTGAGCGCATTGTAGAATTCCTGTCGAACAAGATATCCAGATTCCCTCCGATCAGCATATCCCCAGACCTGGCCACGAGCAAACATGAAAATTCAAGTATAAACACTGCCAAGCCGTTCAAAGGACAGATGAAATTCCCCGCAAGGGAGCAAGGGTAAGAAGGAAAACCTGGGCGATGACGTGATAGGGGAGGGAGAAGCCTTCAAAGAAGGCGACGGCCTCGGCCTCGCTGATCTGGCCGTCGCCGTCCAAATCGGCCATCCTGAAGTAGTCTTCGAAGTCGTCTCTGCTGCCGCTCCCCATCCCAGATCACCTTAGTATCATTTTTTGTAGAAGTCGTGCTAATTATCTTATACAACCGGAGAAATGATATAATATTCTTGTTGACTTCGAAGTCGTCGTTGCTGCTGCTCCCCATCCCGATCACCTTAGTATCATAATTTTGTACAAGTCTTGCCAATATTTTATACAGCCGGAGAAATGGTCGAAATATTCTTTTCAGCACGATCATTCCTCCTAATCCATCGGAAGTAAACTCAAAACTGGCTCGTCATGGGAGTGTGAGCATAACAGCACGGCCCAATGGGCCTTACCCTCTGGCTTTATAAAAAAAAAAAAAAACTCAAACTAATTGTGGATGAAGATTGAAAATATTGGTACCTTATTTCAAGTCGATGACATTGCACATATTTTTAGTTTGAAGAACTCGTAATGGCAGGTGAATTAATCGAACTTGAACATGGTATAATAGGTATGGAGCTAACTAATGTTTGGTAGACAAGAAACACAACGGGTATTTTTTAACCATCACTCTTTATGAAAAGATAAAAATTTGGAAAAAAACATAGAACTTAAGTATTTTTATGGTTTCACAGTTTAAAAAAATGTTTGAATTTTTTTCTTCAAAATCATGCCTCAATGATTTATTTTCATAGACATTTCAACTCCTAGATAGTTTGGGTAAGAGTTCGACCACATGTCTGCTCATATGAACGTCACGTTTATTAAAAAATTGCTAAAGTGAACATTCCATTTTGTTTAATCTACGTGATAAATGTTTAATTCAGTCCCAAATTTGATTGGAGAACCACAACTTTTTATTCGAGAGTCTGATTGACTTGATTCAAATTATTTTACGAAATTGAGATTGAAGAATGTTAAAAATACGTTCAAAGTTAATATGTTCGTAACTTATCTTACTATTAATTTCAAACATATTTTTGAAAATTTTATATCTGGATTTGGAGAATTCATAAACTAAAAAAAGTTGTAAATATATGTCTCACCTTCGTAAATTAATTTAAATCAAGTTAATCAGACTCTTGAATAAAAAGTTGTAGTTTTCCAACTGAATTTGAGACTAAATTAGTTATTTGTCACTTGTTATGTTATCATAGCTTAAACAAAATGAAATATCTATGTCAGACATTATTTTTGCAAACATGATGTCACGTAGGGGGACATGTGGCTAAACACTTACTCAGATTGACCAAGACTTGAAATAGACTTGAAATGTCTAAGTAAGTAAATCACAAAAAATATTTTTGGTAAAAAAAGTCACATTTTTTTAAAACTGTCAAATCATAGATTACTTAAGTGGCCACTTCAGATTCTGAGTTTCCTCAACTCAAAGGCAGAGTGCAGAGAAGAGAGATTAGATGTACATCACAGAAAAGATCACTCCTACGACATACGTGCACTCATCGACATAGGAGCACAAGCAACTTTCTTGAAGTCAAGGAGGCAAAGAAAATGGGTGTTAATTATAAGAAAGAACGAGGGTCCCTAAGGACGGTGAATGCAATTCTGATTCCCATTTTTGAAATAGCAAGAGACATAAAACTGCAACTCAAAGATTGGCAGGGGACGATTGATTTCTTGGCGGTGACCATGGACCACTATCCTTTGATTATCGGTATCAATTTTATTGACCAAAATCGTGCATTTTCAATTCTTTTTGTTAATTCTATGTGCACAGTAAAAAAAAGAAAGCTTGTTTCGTGCCCCTTGCAAGGAAAATCAAGCAGATGTTGAAGGTTCTTTTTAGAATGCAAGTGAAGAGAGGGTTGAGGCGAAAGGAATAGCTAATATATGAGCTCTTTATGAAGAGGAAGGGTGAGAGATGGTAGTACCATGGCAGATTGTGCAAGTACTTGAGGAATTCAATAACATGATGTCAAAGGAGTCACCAAAAGAACTACCATTTAGGCGAGAGGTGGATCACAAGATCAAATTAGAAGTTAGTGTGAGACCTTCAATGGCAGCCCCTTACCAAATGGCCTCACTAGAATTGAAGGAGTTGTTAAAACAATTGAAAGAACTACTAGAATTAGGCTTTATAAGACCATTGAAGTCTCCATTTAGAGCCCCAGTTTTACTATAGAAGAAACAAGATAGGTCACTATGGTGTGTATCGACTATAGGGCCCTGAATAAGTTAATAGTGAAGAATAAGTATCCAATACCACTAATCATAGACTTGTTCGACCAGCTTGGAGAGGCACCACAGTTCATCAAGTTGGATTTGAGATCAGGTTATTGACAAATACGCGACATGGAAGGAGATGAAGAAAAGATGGCGTATATTAGTAAGTACAAATCTTATGAATTCAATCATTCATAGTGATAACATTTGGGTTAACAAATGCCCCAAGGACATTTCGTAATATGATGAATAAGGTCCTACGTCCCTTCCGTGATGACTTTATCGTAGTTCATTTGGATGATATTGTAGTATATAGTAAGATATTGGAAGAACATACTGACCAGACAAGTATTCAAAGCACAAGAGGGAAACTAATTGTCCGTGAAGAAGGAAAAATTGAATTAGTCGAATTTGAAGAGGGTACAAAGGCATGGAGCCAACATTAGTCGAATTTAAATGTTCTTCTATGGGATTCTGAATTTTTTTTTTGATCAATAACGTTTTATAATAAATACCAAGTTGTTACA
>SOPF01022890.1:0-22644 GCA_012979155.1 Hypericum perforatum
TGCATAATTTACACAAAATTATACATTATGTAAAACTCAATTAATTGCAAATAAAAGCAATAAAATTGAGAGTACCTCTTGAAGCGTGCTTGTGCAAATCCCCGGATCGTTGTTGGCGAGGTGTAGGTCGAATCCCGATCACTAATTCTCGGATCGAAGGACTAATTCCCACGAATGTCCTTAATTGTATGTATCTCGAAATTATCAGTATTAAACTGAAATCTCGTTTTTCTGAGTGTTTATTCTTGGTGGCTTGTTCCAAAATGGTCACAATGGGTTCCCTTTTATAGGGAAAAAATCCCAAAAAATTCCAAAACAACTTTACCTAATTTCCAACAAAATAATTCTTTTTACTAATTTAATCCAACTTTACTTTTTACTTTATTTTGTATTTAGTGAAGGTGTAAAGTTAATTTGATAAAGTAAAGTTGGATTTTTATGGAGGTGGAAAGTAAAATTGGATTTTTATGGAAGTGGAAAGTAAAGTTGAATTATTGGTACTATTTGGTAAATAGACCATTGGGCTGGGTTTTAGATTTTGGGCCAAGTGGCCCAAAACTCATTTGGGCCTAACAACTTGAAATCTGAAATCACATTATACTAATTTGAAAAATATTAAATTACTAGATACTATATTAAGCTTTTCTCACTTATCAAAACAAAATATAAGCTTTTCTAAGAATAATAGAGATATACCGAGCTTCAATTATTTTAGAGGTGGTAATGAACCAGTTAAACAAAAAGCTTTTATTACAGCTTGTATTCTTTTCTTCTTCTTCTTCTTTTGGGATTACCGATGAAGTCCTGGGTTGGGATAAATTGGTTGAAATGTTCCCACGAGATCAATTTTGTTTCCAAGGGTTTGAATGTTATTTTCCATGACAAAAAATGAAATAATTGTTGACGTAACCTTGAAATTAAGATTATAATTTTTTCAGAGACGACAAAATAATCTTTAACTCGAGCCTCTAATTATACATCTTAAAATATTTGTTAGAATGTTTTTGACATTTTTCGAAAATAAAACAATTTTATTTGCGATTAATCAACTCATTAAGTCCGAATACTAAAAATATGAATTAAAAAATATAGTAAGTGTATATGAGCAGATCTGGAGTTTTTTGTGAGGGAAAATATGTTTTATTTAAATTGTTTAGAACCTTCCTTTACGGCTAACAAATTTTTCACCAAATTTATATAGAATTCAAATAAAAGTTTAGAAAAATTTAGTGATTCACTATGAAATTAAGTGGGTGGTTGTATGAAATTTAAAAATGAAGTTCAGTATTATATTTACAGTACTATTATTTCAATAACCAAGTTATTCAGTGTTATTTTATTCAGTGTTAAGTGGGTGTTATTTTATTTCAAGAACCCGAGACTGCGATGCTGTATTTTGTCCGCAGAATTTTAGTCCAATATAATTTTAATAAGGATGTGGTGCAATAAAGCATCCGATGGAATTCTGGATCTCCAAATGTAGAACATAGATACTTATTATTATAAATATGACATATGGAAAAATAGTTAAATAGCATCCCGTACAATTTTAAGGGGCAGAATTTATTATCACGCAATAAGTGCCATACTTTTAATGCCTATGGACTATCTCCCCTCGTTTTGTTCACGAAAAAACAAGTGTGCTCGAATCTCTTGGGTCCAAGAGAGATCTCTAAGGTTAGGTAGAGTATTGATTTAAAAAGTTGAATGTATATTTTACTATGGACCATAAAAAATATTTCATTACTAAATCTATGTTCTTTAAGTTTGTAGGATCAACATGATATTATAGGATCAATTTTATATTAAATGCCAAAGAAGTTTTAATATAAATTTTAACTATATATATAATTTTATTGAATCATAATAAATATATGAAATCTGTATGTTAGAAGAGTTAATTTCAAGAATCATATTACTAAATATTTAAGAAATCTATTATGATTTATAAATAAAAATAAAAAAAAATAATTATGGTCTAATCATAGTTTAGTTAAGGTATAATCTAAACTAGAATAAAATGGTCAAGATAGGGCAAAAATCATAAAATTTACACCTACCTTAGATCCCACCTTTAAATGTAAATCCATCAAAATATAAGTATTTCTTCTATCCCTAGGTTCCATAATTTGCTTCCTGCAGGATAATATGGGATTCAGTCCCACATTTTATATAACCGAATTCCACCATGACGAACATTTCGCAACAATTACAATGTCACATAAAAAATTATCTTCGAAGAAGGTGGAGTTCTTCGTGAAGAATTGCAAATAAGAGGAACAAAGCAATCGTACCAAAGATTAGGTTGTCGGTCTTATGAATTGGCTTTATGGCTTGATTTCGATGGCCCTCTAGAAACATGTTTCGGTTGTCTTGGGTCGGCTGTGTAAATTGATATACGGATTAACTGCATAAAAATCCCATATGTTATTCAAAAATAATAAACGAAGACTTCTGTGGAAAAACTCCAGACCCTTCTTTTTAGTGAACCCTTAACAACCGAGGGCTCCCGTGCTCCCCACTCCATATATCCCGCTCCAGGCCAGCTGGAACCTTCCCAATCTATAAATAAACTAAAATACAAAAAAATAAATAAAATCAACAAAGAATCTGAGTCGGGCCTACTTAATATGTTTTCTTGTAGGAATTGGATATCTACGTGCAAGTTATCATGGTTATCTAATTTTATCCAACATGAACTTTTATTAATTACTTAGATATTCAGTGGTTCTAGACCAAAACAAAATGTAATTTTAACAATTTACAGTGGACACTGCACCATTAATTTTATAGTATTCTTGCCGTACCAACATATGAAATCTACAATAAAATTGTCAATTCTAAAATTTGTATAAGTAATTATACGAATTGATAGTCCTGAACTTCACATTCTAAATTTCCGGGTGGAATTCTCGTACAAATAAAATATTCCACGCATTTCTCGCTGTCGCCCCGACTGACTAGCCACCATGTTTCCGTGGGATTCAAGGCATTATCTTATTTTTTAGGTGATGACTTTTTGTGTTAGATGATTCCCAAGTGTTATCGAAATAATTCAATTATTTTTTATAATAATTGTTTCGAAATAATGTGTTATACAGTCTTTGTAGTTTATAAAATATACGGATTACTACTTGAAATAGATACTAATTAGCACCTACACAATTTGGACAAACGTACTCCTGCACTATGCAGCATTCTGCAGCAGCAATTTTATAAGGTTGGGGGATACGAGGTTCTGGACCAAACCCAATGTATTGCGCAGGAAACTAATTCATCCAACATAAGCAACTATTGCCAACGAGCTGGTGCAGTGATGCCAGGTGCTGCACTTGGTAAGGTGAACCAAATTTCGATCCCCCGCAACAACGTTGGGAAAGAAATAAAATCTTAATCCCAGGACCCTCCTCGAACTGCATTAGTCGGCCCAGTGAGCCAGAAACCAGGGTACACACCAAAAAAAAACATAAGCAACTATTATATTTTTCATTTAACTGTGCAATACATTGTACGGATATCGAATTGATATACTTGAAAGATATACCCAAAACTTTATCTTGCGTCAATCTCCTTAAATTTCTATTATGGCACAACGAGAGGTAGTAACAAAGGCAATTAAGTGTTAAGCAACTTACAAATCTTGTATTTTCATATAAAAAAATGGTCATGATTTGAATTGGAACATTGGTACTATCTGGATAGAAGTGTTAACTTTAAATTAGCATCACTTAAATACTTCAACTTATATGAAATCCACACATACACTAAAATAAAGTTTATCGAGAAGGCCGAAAAGTCGCCACAATTTTTTTTTTATTTTTGCTCACATTTACCTTTTGTCGTTGGACGTCTCTCTTAACTATACAGCTGTAGACTATGAGAGTCTTAGCATTCAGTTGCTCCTATGACTGATTTATATAAAACAAATGCTATTATTCATGATAAATTATAAAAATTATATTTAAAATAATGTATTATCAAATGGGTGTCTATGTAAGAGAACACTATCAAGTCACGAAAAATTTATTGGTAACTACCCAATCAAGAATTTTTTTTTTACCATCTCACTAAAAAAATTCATGATAGGCCTAAGTGATGGATTTGTTTCATGATTTGTTTTTATTAATTTGTTCCTTTTTAAATTTTTCTTAAGAAATATATATTTTTTAAAGAATTTCGTGAACTTTTCGAAAATTATAACTTAATTCAAGATATATCCAATTTTTTATACTCTAATGTGATAGCTTAAGAATATTTTATAAAAAATATAAATTATTTAATCAAGAATTAATTTCATGATCCTCTTATGTTCATTAATTCGGAGAATAACCTAAAAAGTCACAATAAAAATAACTTAAATCATAGTAAATTATTCTACATAAATATTGTTCGATTCTTAAAATCTAATTTTCTCCCAAAATAAGACATTTTCAAGGTCAAAATATCGATAAAATGCCTTAAAAAATTCAAGCACCAAGATATTATTGTTCAAAAATTTTCACATAATATCTCAACTTGGGTTATTTCCAAAAGAAATTAAAAAAAAAGTCACCGAAAAAAAATCTGTGACTTTGTCATAAATGTTTTTTCCAGTGGCTTAATAGTCGCAAGTAATTCCATTGTTATTTGGTTAATAGTCACAAATAATAGTTTAATAAACTAAATTTATTTGAGTACAATTTTTGTAATTTATTATAATCACATAGTTAAAAAAAAAAACCTGTGACCTCATAGACGTCCACTCTTTGAGTAATAATTTCAAGACTATGATATGTTTAGAAACTATGAGGTCTATGAGGTTAACGGTTATTACTTTAAATAATAATTTAAGTTTAAAAAATCAAATATTAATTTTTTTCTAAATAGCAAGCAACATATATTGATTAAAATAAATATGTTATGGTACCAAAAAAATATATAGAACATCTAAGGATACGCTATAAGATTTTTTTTTCAAAAGCTACGAGACAAAGAAACAAAGTTTTTAATTATGAGAGTCGTAAACGACTCAATATAGAACAACCAAATAAACTATTCGCTCACCAAAATGTCAGCTTGAGATGTCTCTGAAAAGATCTTCGTCATACTCCCGACCATAGTTTTCAATTTTGCGTTCTGATTAACAGTCTAACCGGTCGGACTACGTTTCGTAATACAACCCGGCATGTGAATATATTTATTTCAGGGGTATGTTCCAACCGAACAATTTTTGATTCAATCAGCCGGTATGATAGTTTGGTTGGACCAGAAATTTTCGGTTGGACCAAAACTATCCTCATTTAATTTTTTTGTAAAAGTATCGAAATAGAAGAGAAAGAAATCGAACTTGGATAAGGGGTAGAGAGAGTGAGAATTATACTATTTTAACAAAAAAGCGTGGCTCAGGTCTGACCTGGGTTTGACAAAAGCCACAACGGGCTAGACCAAAACTTCAATTTTTTCTGTAGTTTTGGTTTCTCACACCAACATTGCAATTTTTTTGCAGTTTTGGTTTTTTATTAAACCCCATAAAATTTTGCACGGTTTTGGTTTTCAGACATTTTTTATATTTTGATTTGGTTATTTTGAAAATTGGTTTCGGGCATCCGAGGCATTTTATTTATAATGCGATTTTTGACAACCGAGTTGATTCATATGATTTAACATATTTTTCGATCATCATGTTAAATATGTTAATTTTGGTTAAAGTCCACCTAGGGCCCCTGTGGTTTGACCTGTTTCCAGATAGGTCCTTGTGATTTATAATGGTCATAACCGGTCCCCGTGCTTCCAATTTTTCCATCTGAGTCCTCCCGATCTGGTTCGATTCAAAAATTCAAAGTTTAATCTCGCAATTTCGGTGACGAAAACATGTGAAGCTGGTATCCACACGTCGGAGACACTTCGGGGAGTCAACTGGAGTCGACATCGGCGTTGACAATGTCAGATTTGATCGGACCAAAATGAACAAAAATGAATCGAACCGAATCGGAGGGACTCACATGGGAAAATTGGAAGTACGGGGATCGGTTATGACCTTTTTAAACCACAGGGACCTATCTGGGAACGGGTCAAACCACATGGGCCCTAGGTGGACTTTTTCCTAACAATAATTAGTATTGATAGAAATGATAATAAGTTGTTAACTAAACATTATAAAGGGTTATTACATATTTAAAAGGACTTGAAAACTACGATATATAATGAAAAATAATAACAAAAATTATAAATTACAATGTTCTACGAGTTTAATACAACCAAAGAACAAAATTACATAGTTTGTGTTATGACCCTCGCTAATTTTGTCTTGGTTGCGACCGTTTGGTCTGACCTTTAGTTATTTTATGTCGATCAGTTCTCATACCGTGTTAGTTGAATTTGTTGACCTTTGGGGGAATAGGTGTACCGTTTTCGTGTGGACTCCGATTTGAATGACTCTAAGTTGGGTAGATCCGTAACACATTGGTCTATGAGTTTTGTGATTCGAGTTTTGTGATTTGAGCTTTGTGTTTTTGAGTTTTGTGTGAATTTCAGTTGGTTTAGGAATGATTAACTTAGTTCGTCGACTTTTGGTAGAAAAATCATAACTCTCTCATACGAACTTCGAATCGAGCGATTCCAAAATGAGTAGGTCCATAATACCCTATTCTACAACTTTGTTTTTTTAAGATTTGTGATTTTGTGCTAGACCTAGCAACCCCTAGCTTTCATGGCGATCGCTCGGGAAAATTAAAGGCTTAATGCTAGCGATCGCTAGCCTTTCTAGCGACCGCTAGGATTTTTTGGGCTGCGCGCACATTTCTTAAAAAATCTATAACTTCTACATACGACCTCCGATTCGAGTGATTTTAATTCAAGTAGGTTCATAATATCTAGGACTACGACTTAATTATGAGAGTTTTGACATTTGAGGATTATTTGATGGGATCATGAGAGAGTTTGTGAGTGCACAGATTTAGGTGTGATTTTTAATGATTTTAGGAGAATTTACGAAATGATGAGTCATATGGAAATTATGGATTGAGGATTGATTTTTTTGACTTAATAGAACTTATCTAGATGTTTGGAGTGACATTGGATGACTAGAAAAGGCTAAGGACCAAAGTGGAAAAAGAGACAAGTGGCTTATGGGTGTTTTTACCATTTATGGAAAATTTTTGATTAAATATCTTGAGGACTTGTGAGTGGGTTTCATTATGCTTATCCTTTGAAAAGAGAAGGAGAGATAGAGAGAGAGAGAGAGATAGGACATGGGAAAGAAGAAGAGAAGAAGAAGAAGAAGCTTTACCTTGGTTTTGTGGATTGACGAGTAAGTTCTAGGCTTAAGTTTATTAAAATTAAGTGTAGATCTATTCGATACATTGGATTAGATGTAAGCTTGAAAGGATTGAGCAACTTTGTGGATTTAGATGTTAGAAGTTGATATTATTTAAGGATATGAAGAGGAAGATATGAGGAAGGTTGATGATAAGTTATGCTTTGAAGATGTATTTGAGGACCTTTGTGAAGTTTTGGAGATTTTGTTGTAGAAATCCAAATTTAGGGACTTTGATGAAGAGTTTTCAAGTTTTCTTTATGTTTGAGAGGTTGATATTGATAGAGGGTTATTTCTCTTGTTAAGTTGATTGCATTTTGGAATTCGAACATCGAGAAATATGAAGTGAAGTACAAAACCCTTTTGGAGCAATTTGTACAACTTTGGATTAAGGTAGGGGGATATTATCCTTAATCTTTTTGTTGACTAGCATTATTTGTTATGAATTTGTATTTATGCTTTGATATGATGAACATGTTGTAATTTGTTGAATTGTGTATGTGAGTCTTTGATTTGTGTACTTTGATGATTTTTGGTTTATGCATGGTTTTTTAAATTATGAGTCTTTTGGGATTATGAGGTTATGGTTTTGATGATTATGAATTTGTGTATGGTATATGTGAGTCAATTTGTGAGATGGTTGACGATGAGGTCTACCCACGCCAATCGGGGATGTTGGCACATGTGCACATGTTTTTGGAGATACATTAGATTTGGTACGATTATGATATGGAAGACGGAGTTTGATTATGAAAGCACTATAAGTTATGGTATCCCAGTGCTGTGAGAGGGAGTGACACAATCTAGACATATCTGAAGTCCATCCATGATATGGCATTCGCGATGCCACGTTAGGGTGAGAACGTGTCTATATGTATGATTCATGAGTTCGTCAATGTTTAAATTGAATTACTTGTGAAGTGCTAAATGTTAATTTGGTACTATTTATCAATGCATGAATTTGAGTCTTTCCATGTGGTTGATTAGTTAATTATAGGTTAATTTTAATATCTTCTACTAATTACTTCCAAGTACTTACCCCCTCCCTCCTCAAGTGACGAAGTTTAAGGATCGTTGGCATCAGGAGAAGTAAGTTTGTTATTTGTCTGTAAACCTGTAGTCTTTATCCCAGGTTCTTGAAGTCTCTAGATGGTGCTTTCCCTTTTCGTAATCTAGGTCGTGTCGCTCCATTGTACATATTGGTAGAACCTTTTTGGTACAAATATTAGAATTATGTAAGTATACTTAATACAAATATATATAGTTATGAATTACGCTTCTGCAATGACTTATGCTTCCGCATTTATGATTTGCATAAGTATGTCTGAGGCTGGTTGGACCACGGCTCTTCAGTTTAGAGAGCGTATGATGTAGGCCAGCGGAAGACTTTGTTGTTAAATGATTATTTGTAAGCTAAATTGGTCCGAATGAGAGGGGAATTGAGGAAATTCGAAAATAAAAGGATAGGGCCTTGAACATACGATCTTCCAAAGGTATGAACTAAGGTTGATTGATAAAACAATCGGCCAACTAGGGCAAATAAGATAGATGTTCAAATCCACGAACAGACAATGCGAATCCACGCACACAACCTAAGCGAATCCACGCTTACAATGCGAGTCCACGCATCATTTCATGCAAATCCATGCATATCATTGCAAATCCATGCAAACAGAATTACACTAAGGTAATTACGAGAATAACAATCTCAAATTAATTCATCATAAGTTAATTATTACATTCATAGGACTTACAAACTTATAGAATAGAAACTAAGTGATCTTGCTTACCAAGAGTGACATTACATGAACTTAATTAAATGAAACGAATCTACTTAATTAGAAAACATCAAAGGACTAAAATAAACTTACTAAACTTAAATAAACGAACTAAACATAACGAGATTTGGCAAAGTGCAAATAGGTATGTCTAAAAGTCTTCAAATGCCAATCAATTCGAAATAAACTTCCAAATTCGAATTGATCCTTGTTCTTTCTTCACTTGACATCAATCAGATTTGGTTGGAAGTTTGGATGCCTTGGACATCCTACGTCATACTCCTCTTCTTGGAAAATAAGCTCGTCCCGAGCTTAGTATGGTTAGCATCTCGTGCACAGCTTGTGAAGATCATTACCAAGATTGCATTTGGAATACTCGAACAAAGGGGTGATGTTTGGTATCTTCCGTTCCAACAAAACAAGTACTTTGAGAACATCATTCGGAAACAAACCATGACCAAGGCATACTTCAGATTGCGAAATTAAGGATCCCTCATTCGCATTTCACTATACAAACAAAAATCATGCACATTTGGTCCATTGTGGCACAATATCCACGAATCTTCATTATCAACTTCGTGCAACTTCTTCGAACAATCAAAGGTAGTAGCATCTCCATGAAATTCAGCTAAAAGATTTTGCCTTGGACTTGAAACATCGGCAATAACCTTAGAAGTTCCACTCTTGCAAATAATCTGAGTTGGACACTTCGTAGAATACTTGATCCACTTAGCATTCAGGTTGATGCTTGGTTTCAGTTTGTCACAAAAGAATGCAAACCTCTTATGATCCGAATATAAAGCATGCATCACACTCAAATCAGCTTCCAACAAGGGCACATCATTTGGATCAAACTCATGAGCAACCTTTGGAAGGTCTTTCCACATCATAAGCACGTTCTCAAACATGACTTCCAACACTTCAGAATTCAATTTCAGAAACTTCTCTATGTGCTCAACAAGTCTCTTAAATTTTGCATCACCATGCAATGAATCTAACACCTTCGAATTGATCACATGATAATCTTCCAAATCTATCATCAAATCTTGTACGATCTTGGGCAGATTATGCAATTTCGTATCATGCACGGCATCAATCAACTCGTACAGATCCTTCCCTCTATGTAGCACGACTTGGCTCTCAAACTTTTGATCATGGCAAGCTTCCTTGTCCTTCAAGTCACAATTGATCACGTTCCTTTCAATAGGAAACTTATTGCTTGAGTCATCTTTTAAGCCTTCTTCAGATTGAATGCATCCTAAAGCATAGGATTCAGAACTTGCTTCTTTCTTTAATCCGAAATCTTCATGGAATTGTTTGTTGTTCACGTCATATACTCCATCTCCAACATCATCATGGATCTGAAAGAGATCATCACGTTCTTTTTTTCCAGAATTAAGAACTTCCTTGTGCATCACGTTATTGTCTTCTTTGGAATCTTTCGAATCTTCTGGTTCTCCTTCAGATTCTTCTTCAATGGGTGCACAAATAAACGTAGCAAGGCTCTCCTCTTCTTTGCCTTTTCGTTCAACCAGTTGGTTGGATTTCTTCTTTGGACAATCACGTGCAATATGGCCAAGTTTGTTGCACTTGTAACAAGTCAGATTGGATAAATTCCCTTCCAAGTTTGTCTCCTCTTTTCTCGAAATTTCTAGCAGATTTGTAGGTGTGGTTGTTATCTTCAACTCATTCACATATGTAACCACTTTATCTACGTTTTTGATAAGATCTTGCACGATCTTCTCTGCCTTGTTATCCAAAACGAAATTCTGCCCCTTCTCAGAATAGGGTTTCGTTTTGTTTTCTTCTTTGCTGAAAACCCTTTCAACTCTACGTGCCTTAGCACATGTATCTTGGAATTTTGCACTTAGGGTTTGCTTGTAGCCCACGGTAAGAAATTTCTCTTTCAGGATCCTTTTCATGGAAAACCAATCTCGAATTCTTCTGATTCCTTTCTCTTTAAGCCACCATGTAGCTGCCTTGGAATCCAACTTATAAGCCACGAAATTAACTTTCTGTTCTTCATTCAGATTCTTGTATGCAAAATATTCTTCAATTGAATCAAGCCAATTGAGGAAATCTTCGTCCATGTCTCCATAAAATCTTTCAACATGAGGTTTGGACACACGTTCTACATACCTGAATGATCGATCTACCTTCTGGAATTCATCATGCTTCAAATCACCACGTCCAAACACACATTCTTGTGCAAGCACCTTCTTGGAACGTCTTTCAGCATGTAGGGTTTCTTCATGCACGACTTTGGCACGAATTTTATGTCCTTGATCTTCTAAATCACGAACAACACGTCCATGATCTCTTGAATCACGTCCTCCATGTACTCCTCTTCTTGAATTGATCATATAACATGAAATCACTTCGGTCTTCTCTCCAAATTTCGCACGAACGTCAGATCGGGGTGCAACAACATGTGATTGTGTTGCAAGTTGGTCCAATCGATCAAGAACATCTTGAAACAAATTTTCCAAACTTGTAAATCTCCGATTCACATCAGGGGTCACCATATCTCAGATTGGATATTTAGTGGAGTTTGGTAGATATTAGGGATTCGGTTCAATGAACATAAAATCCTGATGCACGGTTTAGTGTTTGGCTCTCTCAAAACTCACAAAGGTATTTCGTACTCTCTCCCTCTCCTCTTGATATGGAAATCAAGATGATCTCAGCCAAAAGCTCTGATACCACCTGATGTAGGCCAGCGGAAGACTTTGTTGTTTAATGATTATTTGTAAGCTAAATTGGTCCGAATGAGAGGGGAATTGGGGAAATTCAAAAATAAAAGGATAGGGCCTTGAACATACGATCTTCCAAAGGTATGAACTAAGGTTGATTGATAAAATAATCGGCCAACTAGGGCAAATAGGATAGATGTTCGAATCCACGAACACACAATGCGAATCCACGCACACATCCTAAGCGAATCCACGCTTACAATGCGAGTCCACGCATCATTTCATGCAAATCCATGCATATCATTGCAAATCCATGCAAACAGAATTACACTAAGGTAATTACGAGAATAACAATCTCAAATTAATTCACCATAAGTTAATTATTACATTCATAGGACTTACATACTTATAGAATAGAAACTAAGTGATCTTGCTTACCAAGAGTTACATTACATGAACTTAATTAAATGAAATGAATCTACTTAATTAGAAAACATCAAAGGACTAAAATGAACTTACTAAACTTAAATAAACGAACTAAACATAATGAGATTTGGCAAAGTGCAAATAGGTATGTCTAAAAGTCTTCAAATGCCAATCAATTCGAAATAAACTTCCAAATTCGAATTGATCCTTGTTCTTTCTTCACTTGACATCAATCAGATTTGGTTGGAAGTTTGGATGCCTTGGACGTCCTACGTCAGCGTGATCCAGCGCCGTGCCAGCGACCCGATTTTGGGTCCTGATAGTTTGGTCCATAGTTTGTTGTTTGCAAATACTTTAACCACATTCGACACAACAATATTCATAGAAAATACACGCTTGAATGGAGAAAATATTGTCTCATGAAGATAATTAAAAAAATATGTAAGTTTAGTTCACATATTAATTTATCAACTTAATACACCAAAATACTTACATTTCGAAGTATCAATATATTTCCTACCCTGATATTAAAATCTATTTCAGTTAAGAACGTGTGATGTGTGGTTCCATTCATATTACCAATAGGGTCTTTTTAAATAATGCATTAGATAAAATAATTTTACTTTAAGTTTTTAAATTAAAATATAAACATCATACCTATAAAACAACCATACGATCACCTAAACCATTAGGTGTGAAAGCCCGAACCATGACAATTATCTAGAAAAAGTAACATACAATTAAACTAAACTTTTTTGGCATAAAAAATGAGTACATGAACATCAATGTTACCTGAGACAACCGATGGTCTGACCAACCTGTGCAAAACCACCCGTGATTTAGGAGCCGAGCCATTCAAAATCGCTGAAAAAAGTGGTTTTGTCCAAAGCTTCAATGGAGCCAAGATGTTCAAAATCGCAGGAAAAAACATGAGTTTGTGTTGACGATTTGACTAATGTAGAAAAGCCACACAAAACAACAAATAAAAAGACCGGTATTGAGCCAAAATTGACCGATTCGTGGTTTTGGTCAAAATTGAGCTCAACCAAGCTAATTTTGATCTTTCTAGTTTTTGACCCAAACCCTGGAATTTCCACGATTTTGAACCAAAATTGCTGAAATTGCTATTCAAAATAGCTGTATGAATATCAACGATTCTGAAACTCTTGCGATTTTGTTCCTAAATTGTTGATATTCATGCGGTTTTATTCGATTTGAGACCACAAAAATTTGTGCGGTATCGATCTGGCCCAAAACATAAAAACAATTCCCAAGAACCTCTTTTTCATTATTTTTGTCAAATTACCCTCTTCACGAAAAATAGCTAACGCGCCTTGCATCAAATCAATTATTTGGAAACAATGATTATAAAACAATGAATTATTTCGATGCAATCAGTGGGGAGATATCTAACACAGGAAGTCATAATTACGAAAAAGGTCAACTCACAAGAATGATGACAAAGAAAATAAGCTACGGCATGACTATCACAGTCCCACTCAAACACATGATAGTGAGAGAGCGTGTATTATTTGATTAGTAGCGGAGGGGTTGGTAACTCTATTTTAGACCATCCACATGAGCATCTTCATACAATTTATTTTTGGAATATTTTATAAATTTTTCACTCATCTACTTCACTTAATTCCACTTCATTTAATTTTTTATCCATATTAGGATCTCTCACCCAACATATCCCCAATCAATAAACAATTAATATATTTATCTTCCATATTATCAATCTAATTGATTTTAATTTTTTTAATTAACATTTTGTAATTATGCTTGTAAATTTAAGTTTATTGTTGATGGAAAATGATTGCATTAATTACTTACTTATTAATGCACATGCACATGTAAAAGGACTCATATTGTCTAATAACAATAGAAGAACGATGCTTACAATTAAAGTAAAAACGGATGACCTTATTTCAATAAAATAAAATACCATACCGAATATTAGACATGAACACTTTTACTAAATCACCGATTGCAATAAAAAAATTGTCGATTACAGAAATTGAAAAAACTACAACCTAACCGTGGACCGCGGTTACAACCACGGATTCATCACAATGGATTACGATTAACTATCGAGTA
This sequence comes from Hypericum perforatum, assembly GCA_012979155.1. Taxonomy (NCBI): domain Eukaryota; kingdom Viridiplantae; phylum Streptophyta; class Magnoliopsida; order Malpighiales; family Hypericaceae; genus Hypericum; species Hypericum perforatum. The sequence continues at coordinate 14,292 of SOPF01022890.1, forward strand.
ACGTTGAAACCTATCCTTTATCCACTTAGAAATTCTGAAGTAATATTTTTTTTTTTACATTTTAAGAGTTCAAGGTTGTATCATTTGAGATGATGTGAAATAAGACGATAATTTTAGATTTAAAGTTTTTAATAATATCTGATATTTATAAAATACAAAATATATAATGTTTTACCTATATTTTATTTATAAAAAAAAGCATTAAACCTTCAAGAAAAAATTATTTTCCATGAGATCGTTACAATCATCACATTCATACCTTGAAACTAGCCTCTTAGTTTTGAGACACATGTGAAATGTGTAAATAAAATCAAGAACCCAATCGTAAGTTATCTTAAAAATCAATCCAGTCCAAATGCAAAAAGCAGCACCAAATTAATTTGCGTAAATCCCACTTCATGACCCCACCCGTCCTTCCTCTGCTTCGGGCGGATGCCCGTCCACGGTTGCCTGTGGGGGCCATCCCCTTTTTTTTAATGCACGCGTGTCTTGCACGCGCCCTATCCCCGGGCTTGGAAAGAGCGCTGCTATAGGTAGTCTTAGACTCTCTGCACCCGCATCCCGGGGATGCTTGGGTGGGTGCGCCAGAGGAGAGGGAGGGCTGGTAAATTACCATATGGCGCATGTCCCAGTGATGTTGGTGGATGGACAACGTCCCTTTGAAAAAAGGGAGATGGTGGGACCCATTTGACTTTATTTTTTTTTTACTATTTTTTATCTAAATTTTATCCTAGTTCGTTTACTTGTCATAATATTATTCGTTCACAATATTTTTTAATATTTTTAAAAATAAGATTTGAGATGGAAAATTTTTTATAATTATCTATCGCTTTTTTAAAAAATAAATAAATAACAAATAGCAATTTTTAACTCTCTATAAATAAATATTATTTAATTTATAAAATTAATAATTTAATGAGAAATACGAAATTTAGATTAACGAATATTAAAATGTGAATAAAAAAATTAAAGTTTATTGGGTTATGATGTGAAAAATAGATATATTAATTGTTTATTGGTTGGGGATGAGTTGGATGAAGGATGCGAGTGTGAGTAAAAATTAAGTTTAGGAGGATTGGTTGAGGTGGATGAGTAAAAATTAATTAAATAATCCATGGATGAGTTGGATGGAGGACAAGAGTGCCAATGTCTTATGTCTTTGTATGGATTATAATGTCTTATCAATTTCAGGGTGGTCGCTATTTTGTTTTCTTTGGTTATATCCCACTCTTCGGTTATGTCGGGAGTATGACGAAGATCTTTTCAGGGGCATCTCACGCTGCCATTTTGGTCAGCAAACAGTTTATTTGGTTGTTCTCTATTGAGTTATTTACGACTCTCATAGTTAAAAACATTGTTTTTTTTCCCGCAAAAAAAAATATTGTTTCTTTGTCTCGTAGCCTTTGAAAAAATCTTATACTGTATCCGTCGTTGTTCTATGTATTTTTTTGTTTCTTGTACTATAACTTTTTTATTTTAATCAATATATGTTGCTTGCTCTTTAGAAAAACATTAATCTTTGATTTTTTTAAACTAAAATTATTATTTAAAGTAATAACCGTTGACTTCATAGACCTCATAGTTTTTAAACACATCACAGTCTCTAAATTATTACTCAAGCAGTTAACGTCTATTAGGTCATAGTTTTTTTTAAAATTATGTAACTATTCATAATAAATTACAAAAAGAGTACTCAATCAAATTTAATTATCAAACTGTTATTTGAAAAAAATTTCTTTGACTTCAACCAAATCACAATAAAATCTAGAAGTCACAGAAAAATATTTCGTGACAAAGTGATAGAAAAAACTTGTGAGTGACCAAGTCACGGAAAAAATTCTATGAGTGACCAAATCACGGATTTTTTTCCAAGACTTTTTTTCAAAATTTTTTTTTTGGAAAAGCTCAAGTTGAGATATTACGAAATTTGAATAGTAATATCTTGGTGCTCGAATTTTTGAAGGTAGTTCATCGATGATTCGACCTATGTAATATTTTATTTTGGGAGAAAATTAGATTTTGAGGATCGAACAACATTTGTATAGAATAATGTATTATGATTTAACTTGTTTTCAATGTGATTTTTTAGATTATTCTTCGAATTCGTGAACATAATAGAATCATGAAATTAATTCTTGATTAAACAATTAAAATTTTTATAACATACTCGTGTTGAACTTAAGCTATCACATTAGGGTATAAAAAATAGGCTATAAATCGGATTTAGTTGAAATTTCTACGCATGATTGTTAAAATAAATATTTTGAAACAAATTCAGAAAATTCTTAATTTTTTTTAAGAAATATTTTAAAAACTAAAAAATTAATAAACAAGTCACAAAAAGAATCCATCACTTAGACCTATCAAGGATTTTTTTTAGTGACATGGTCAAAAAAATCGTGATTTCGGTAGTCACCGATAACTTTTCGTGACATGATAATGTTGTGTTACATAGACACCCATTTGATAATAAATTATTTGAAATGCCTTTTTTATTATTTATCATAAATAATAGCATTGTTTTTTGAAGAAAATCGGTCATAGGAGCAACTGAATGCTAAGACTCATAGTCTACAGGCATATAGTTGAGAGAGACATCCAAAGACAAAAGGTAAATGTGAATAAAAGTAAATAATGTGGTGACTTTTCGGCCTTCTCGAGAAACTTCATATAAGGTGAAGTATTTAAGTTGCTAATTTAAAGTCAACTTTTCTATCTAGATAGTACCAATGTTCCATTTCAAATCATGATCATTTTAATAAAGAAAAATACGGGATTTGTAAGTTACTTAACACTTAATTGCCTTTGTTACTACCTCTCGTTGTGCCATAATAGAAATTTAAGGAGATTGAAGCAAGATAAAGTATTAGGTATATCTTTCAAGTATATCAACTCGATATTCCTACAATATTACTGCACAATTAAATGACATTATAATAGTGGCTTCTGTTGCATAAATTAGTTTCCTGCGCCATACATTAGTTTTTGTTGAGAACCTCGTATCCTACAACCTTATAATCATCGAAGTCAAGGTTGTCGTGTTTGATCAAAGGGATGGCCACAACAGGGGAGCTTCTCAACATCGAGCCCCAAGAGCTCCAGTTCCCATTTGATCTCCGGAAGCAGATATCCTGCTCCTTACAGCTTATTAATAAAGGCGATAATTATGTGGGCTTTAAGGTTAAAACGACAACCCCGAAGAAGTACTGTGTTAGGCCGAACACTGGAGTTGTGTTGCCCAGGTCCACTTGCGATGTTACAGTTACAATGCAAGCCCAGAAGGAGGCCCCTCTTGATATGCAATGAAAGGACAAGTTCTTGGTCCAATGCATCGTTGCGAGCCCCGGAGCTGCTGCCAAGGATTTAAATTCCGATATGTTTACTAAGGAGTCTGGGAATCAAGTTGAGGAGTGCAAGTTGAGGGTACTCTATGTGGCTCCACCCAGGCCGCCATCGCCTGTTCGTGAGGACTCTGAGGAAGGCTCGCCGAGGCCTTCTGTTTCAGATAATGGCGATTTTATTGCTCCAGAATTTGCAGATAAGTTTGGGCAACCAAGATTTGACGTCGAAGAAGACTCTTCTGAGGCTAGAACTCTTATCTACAAGCTGACCAAAGAAAAAAGCTCTGCCATCCAACAAAACAATAAGCTTCGACAAGAGTTGGAGCTATCAAAGAGTAAGGGGAAAAGTGGCAGTGGCATCCCTCTTATATATGTTCTTCTTGTAGGCTTGATAGGAATCCTGTTGGGGTATCTCACAAAAAGGTCATGACCTATGTTGTTGCCCGCAATGTCTTTCCACTTAAAGGTGTGTTGATCTATCTTCTTTTTTCGAAAAAAAAAGGTTGTCGTGTTTGATCGAAGATAATGTTTATTCCCCAGCAACAATAGTCATTGCTGCAGTTTGTTATAGTAAAGGAGTATGTATGGGTAGATGCTAATCAGTATCTATTTCAAGTACTAATCCGTATATTTTATAAACTACAAAGACTGATAATAAATTATTTTGAAACAATTATTATAAAAAAAATAATTGAATTATTTCGATAGTCACTTGGGAAACATCTAACACAAAAAGTCATCACCTAGAAAACAAGATAATGCCTTGTATCCCACGGAAACATGGTGGTTAGTCAGTTGGGACGACAAGTAGAGAAGCGTGAAATATTTTATTTGTACGAGAATTCCTAGCGGAAATTTAGAATGTGAAGTTCCGCAGTATCATTTCGTATAATTAATTATACAAATTTTAGAATTGACAATTTTATTTTAGATATCATATATTGGTACGGAATGAATATTATAAAATTACAGGTGCGTGTCCACTGTAATTTGTTAAAATTACATTTATTTTTTGTCTAAAACTACTTAATATCTGAGTTATTAATCAAAGTTTCCGTTAATATAATTAGATAAGCATGAAAATTTGCACTTAGATATCCAATCCTCACAAGAAAACAAATTAAGTAGGCCCGTGTCAGATTCTTTGTTGATTTTATTGATTTCTGTACATTTAGTTTGTTGTTAGATTGGGGAGGTTTGAGCTGGCCTCGAGCCGGATGGGAGTGGATACCATGGAGACTTTCTGTTAATTTAGACAAATCACTAATTTATTAATTAGGTTGATTCCATCTTCATTAAATATCTGTAACTACCCACCTAATTACTTACCTAATTTCACGACTCTCTTTAATTATCTTCTCTTCATTAAATACATATTTCCAGAGAGGAGCTTTAAGTCTTTTGGAAATTTCCAGAGACGTCCAATGGCTAGTCAACCAGCGGGTGACACGTGGCAGACCGGATCAGGACAAGCCTGTCTCCCGAAGGGGTGCGAGGGGTCTGGATAAGGCTTCCAGATAGCCTTCCGAAGAGGTGCGACAGACTGGATAAGGGTCTCAGACAGGGAACCCAACAGTCGTGTCCCTTCGGAGTGGCAGAGCCCCTTGCCTGATCCAGCCTATAAATAGGCCAGTCCCCCTGCCATAAAATCCATCCCAGCGACAACAGCAATTCCTAGCATTGTCGACTTCCTCTCTTCCCCCGTTCTATATACTAGAAATCTGAGTCAAGAAAGTTCCGGGTATATAAGGGTTCGCCCAAAAGTTTTGAGTTCGTGTGCAACGTTCTTGGAAATGCCCGATAGTCGTTATATCTTGGGGACGATTGCCTTAGCCCGTACGCACTGAAATATACAGGGCAATCTCGTCTTATGGAGAAAGTGTTCAACACTTGCCTCGACTACAACCCAATCCTAATCAAGTACTCATATCTGTGAAACAACAATCGTAAGACGAGATCGTACTTGAAGATGGCATCGAGTAGCACCGTTGCTCTGACCACAAACCCGCGAACTGTCCACACCGAAAGGCCAGTGAAGTTCAACGGTACCGAGTTCAAGAGGTGGCAGCAGAAGATGACGTTCTACCTGACCACGCTCAACCTGGTACGGTTTCTGAAGGAGGATGCACCAAAGCTCGCAGAAAACAAGAAAGATCAGCAAGTGATCAACGCCCTCGACGCGTGGAATCATAGTGACTTCCTCTGCCGCAACTACGTCCTGAATGGACTAGACGACACACTCTACAACGTCTATGCGATACACAAGACCACTAAGGAGCTGTGGAGTTCACTTAAAAAGAAGTACAAGACGGAGGATGCCGAGACGAAAAAGTTCATCGTCGGGTGATTCCTCGACTTCAAGATGGTAGACTCTAAGAAGGTCATCGACCAAGTGCAAGAGTTGCAGCTGATCCTTCACGAGATACATGCCAAAGGGATGCAACTCAGCGAGTCCTTCCAAGTGACTGTGGTAATCGAGAAGCTCCCCCGCTCTAGAAGGACTTCAAGAACTACCTCAAGCATAAGAGGAAAGACACGAGCCTAGAAGACCTGATCGTGAGGCTTTGGATCGAGGAAGACAACCGAAAGTCCGAAGTCAAGCAAGGCAAGGCCCTCTCCGAAAGCACCGTGAACCTCGCTGAAGGTAAAGGTGGCAAGAAGAGGAAGAAGTCTGGGGATAAGCACGAGAAGCAAGAGCCCAAGAAGAGCAAGAATAAGAAGATCAAGAGCGCTTGCTACAACTGCGGGAAACCCGGCCACATGGCTAAGGATTGTCGCCTGCCGAAGAAGGACGACCAAAGGAAGGCCAACCTAGCCGAAGACCAGATGGATCTATCAGCTGTGGTATTCGAGGCCAACCTAGTGGACAATCTGAGGGAGTGGTTCGTGGATACTGGAGCTACTTGCCATGTCTGCTCAGACAAGGAGTTGTTCTCATACTACATGCCGATCAATGGCCGAAAGCTATTCATGAGAAACTTCGCAACATCCAACGTCGTCAGACTAGGCAAGGTGGTCCTGAAACTTACCTCATGAAAGGAGCTGACTCTCAATGATGTGCTGCATGTCCCAGACATCCGCAAGAACTTAGTTTCTGGTTCAGCATTAAGCAAAGCTGGTTTTAAACTTGTATTTGAGTCGGATAAGTTTGTACTGACCAAAGCGGGTCAAGTTTTAGGCAAGGGTTACCTAGAAAAGGGGCTCTTTAAGATGAATGTAATAACTGTACACCATAAGTTTAACTTTGACGGTCGTAATATAGTTAAAGTTTCTTCTTATTTGGCCGAGTGTTCTAATTTATGGCATGGTAGATTAGGACACATAAATTTAAACTCGCTAAGAAAATTAGTAAGCTTAAATTTATTACCGAATCTAGAGTTCAACCCTTCCGATAAATGTGAGGTATGTGTGGAGGGTAAAATGGCCAAAGCACCTTTCTATTCGGTAGAAAGAAGTACCATGCCTTTAGAATTAATTCATACGGACACTTGCGATATGAAACACGTGCAAACTAGAGGCGGAAAAAAATATTTTATCACGTTTATCGACGATTGTACAAGATACTGTTACGTGTATCTCTTAAAAGGTAAAGACGAAGCTCTTGAGGCCTTTAAAAGGTATAAGAATGAGGTTGAAAATCAACTCAGCGTAAAAATCAAAATGATCCAAAATGATCGAGGAGGAGAATATGTAGCTCCATTTGAGGAACTTTGCCGAGAACACGGTATTATTCATCAGACGACTACTTCGTACTCACCTCAGTCGAATGGCATAGCTGAATGCAAAAATCGAACTCTTAAGGAGATGATGAACGCTATGTTGATTAGCTCGGGCTTACCCCAGAACATGTGGGGGGAAGCCATGCTCTCAGCTAACCACATTCTAAATAAGTTGCCACACAAGAAAAGGGACAAAACCCCATACGAGCTATGGAAAGGAAGACAACCTTCCTACGGTTACCTTAAAGTGTGGGGGTACCTAGCAAAGGTCGAAGTACCTAAACCTAAGCAGGTAAGGATAGGACCCAAGACCATTGATTGCATCTTTATCGAATATGCACAAAATAGTAGTGCTTATCGATTCCTGGTGCACAAATCTGAGAACCTGAAAATTAACGCAGGAATGGTCATTGAATCGAGGAACGCAACGTTCTTTGAGGATATCTTTCCGAATAAGGAAAGAAAGGAAGGAAGTCCCAAGAAAAGGACACACGAGACTACGCAAGGGTCAAGTCAGGAAGACGAGGAACCTAGACATAGTAAACGGACAAAGGTAGCCAAGTCTTTCGGTCCGGACTATCTAACCTATGCATTAGAAGATGAACCCAGGATAATCCAAGAGGCATTGTCGAGTCTAGATGCTCCTTTCTGGAAGGAAGCTATCAATAGTGAGATAGAGTCCATTATGCAAAACCACACGTGGGAAATCGTGGATCTCCCACCGGGCTGTAAACCTTTGGGTTGCAGGTGGATACTTAAAAGGAAGGGTTAATTACCCTCAGCTCCCTGAACTATTGACGATTTTGTAATAGGGTCCCTGTGTAATTTGAATAAGATTTAAGGTCCCTGTGTTATAACGAAATATTACTCTCAGGTCCCTGGCTTAACCTTCGCTGACATCATCAATTTTTTTTTATTTTTTTAACACTGAATTGACCAAAATACCCTTAAGCCAAAAATAAAAAAATCCAAAAAACAAAATAAAAATTAGGGAAAAGTACAAAAAAAGTCCTGTGGTTTCACTTTTAGTCCTCCGAACCTAAATTCGTCCCGAACCTATGAAAAATTTCTTTTTCATCCCGTTTTTTTTACTTTTTAGTCTGAAATCTCAAATTTTTTTTAATTATTTTTATTATATCATAAATTCGTCCCGAACCTATGGAATTCCGGAAATATCCCTCACCTGCTTCCGAATTTCACCAAACGCTCAACATCAAAGTCGTAGATCTAGATCTTACGGATCCTCTCGTTTTGGAATCGCTCGATTCGGAGTATGTATGCGAAAGTTATGAT
>SOPF01022894.1:0-12837 GCA_012979155.1 Hypericum perforatum
ACTTTTCTTTAGCTGGAAGCAAAGACAAGACTTAGCTACCGTCCGATGGCTAAAAAGTCAAAGCCACAGAGGGGAAGCAGTTGATGCCACGATCTCCATATCGGACGGTAGAGAGTAACTTTGCACCAGCATGACAAATAATCAGTAACAATTTCCATAAGCAACAGAAAGAAACATACAAATATCATAATTCAAATAATTTTTGGCAAGTAAATACTGTCAGTAGTAATCATCGAATGAAAGAAGTATTAGAAAATGTGTGGCGAAAAGTCTTCATCATTGATAATAAAGTTTGGATTGGGTACATAATGAATCCAATTTAAATAGTTTAGAGTGAATTGTACGCATTTTTTTTGTAAAAATAAAAAACACGAAGAACAAAATAAAAAAGGTTATGTGGGTCAGTATAGTAAATAAAACAGATCTGTGTCGCAAACACAAAAAGTACACTAATTAGTATGACATAAAAAAATATAGTAGTATCGCATAACGAGCATGTCGATATTATAGAACATGATAGTATAGTTCTCTTCCCTTCAAACCATCTTGAATAAATTCATTCATCCTATACTCAATTCAAAAATTGCAATTGTGTGTGTGTGTGTGTATATATATATATCACTTCTCAAAGTAAAAAAGTGAAAGATAGGGAAATCAACACGTACTCACTTAAAATGAGCGGAACTGTAGTAGGTCATTTAACACAATAAATTTCGTAGTTCCATCTTCTAGCATGTAATAAAAAACTGTTACGTCATGTGTGATGACTTTGAAAAAAAAAAGCGGTTACAGGTGAACCTGATCGACTCCAACTAGACTGGGACAACTTTAACTCACAGTGGACTTGACCGTGGTTCAGTTACCCCGGATTATATGGAGGAACTAATTTACTCTCACAGGTCACGTGCATGATGCGGGCCTCTATGGGAAGGGTTTTACTTAGGTTATACGCCGGAAGTGGATTGGGTCATGTACATTCAATTTTGGATAAATTGACTTTCAGTCCCTCTATTTTACTTAAATTATTATTTTCGTCCCTACTATTTCAAAAAAGATAATTTAGTTCTCCAGATTTGATTTAATAGTATCCTAAAGTCCCTGGTGCCGGAATCGGAAAATTTCTCCGGCAACCAAGGACCTGAAATATCAATTTTGCCCTTTAGTCAAAAGTTAAAAAAAAAACTAAGTAAATTAAGGGGGAGTTTGGAAGAGGAAAAAGGAGGAGGGAAGAGGATTAGGAGGAGGTAGGTGGGTAGAGGAGGAGAAAGAGGAGTCTAGAAGAGGAGGAGGGAGGAGGGAGAAGGAGGAGGAGGGCAGAGGGAGGAGGGCAGAGGGAGGAGGGAGAAGGAGGAGTTAGGCGGAGGAGAAGGCCGGAGGAAGGAGGGAGAAGGAGGAGGAGGTAGGCGGAGGAGGAGGCCGGATGGAGGAGGGAGAAGGAGGAGGAGGTAGGCGGAGGAGAAGGAGGAGAGCAGAGGAGGAGAAAGAGGAAGAGGAAGGAGGAGAAAGACTAAAGGGTAATTTGGTCATTTTAGTTTCCTAATAGCCGGAAAAATTTTCCGATTCTGGCACCAGGGACCTTAGGGTACTATTAAATCAAATTTGGAGGACTAAATTATCTTTTTTGAAACAGTAGGGACAAAAATAGTAATTTAAGCAAAGGAGAGAGACGGGAGGGCAATTTACCCTTCAATTTTTACATGTTTATCCTGGAGTCAATTTCAGCCATTGGATAATCTCCTCCTCTTTTTACACTCTTCTTCCCTCTCCTCCCTCTCCCTTTTTTCTTTTCTTCTTTCTCTCTTTTCCTTTTACAAAATCATCCTATGAAAGGTGTTGCTGCACCCAATCTTATCCCCTATACATGTTCCTTTTTTTAACGGTGGCGCAAAGCCTATATTAATAAGATAGAGTTACAAAATAGGAAAAAACGAAAGAGCAACATATAAGAGAGATCCATATAACAGACGACACCAGACCATAGACCACAGAGTGGCACGGGGAGAGCAAGGGGTGGTCGTAAAGCCACGAGGGCTAACGACCAAAGCGGAGATCTGCCGAGACAAGCTACGGCTAATAATCACGAGACTACGTCGAAGATGCAACCTCGCGAGCTTATGAATGCATACAAGATACATGCATAAGATCCAAGATCGACCGAAATCAATCGAGACACATTTCTCCACCTGTATCCACAATACAGGCATCGAGCATACAATGGAACTCAGAATTAGCCAAAGCTGACTCGAGCAAAAGCAAATAACACGCAAACATAAATGAGAAAGCATAAATAGGAAACTAAATATAGTCCGCCGGGGAGGAGGTCGACGGTGACCAACCTCCCCGGGGAGCACCAACGAGCTCACTCGACTAGCTGAAAACCAAGCCAGTCGAGGAGAAAGGCCTTGTCTAGGTGGCTGGTGGGAGAGTTCTGGTGAAACTCTGGCGAGGACGAGGCTCCGGCGAGGCTCCGATAAGTCTTTGGCGAGTCTCCAGCGAGTGAGAAACTGTGGTCGACAAGGGCTAAGGCCTGAGGTACTACTTATGACCGGAGGTTTGCTACCTAAGACTGACGAGAGCTACGACCGACGAAGACTTGAGGACTACGACCGGCACGAAGCTTGGGCTACGCAAGACGATGAGGCACGAGGCAAGGCTGACCTACGACGGACGGCGAATCCAGAGGCGAGGCGGGCCTTGAGAGCGAATAGACAGCGAGGCCAGAGGTGAGGCAGGCCTTGAGAGCGAACGGATGGCGAGGTATAGGCCAGGCCGACATCGAGAATGAATAGACGGTGAGGCAAAACAACGAGGAGGATGTCGAGATCAACGGATGACGACCAACAAAGAATAGGCGAGGTAGACGACTAATAGAAGGCAGCTAGACAGGGGGAAGGGAGGAGAGGACTAAAGAGGTAGGTGGGTAGGTGGCCGGTGGAAGGAATAAGAGAAAGAGATGGAAAATAGAGGGAGGCGGCCAAGGGTAAAACCCTAGAATGCTCTCAGAAGAGAGAGAGGGAGCTCTCAGAGGCGAGAGAGAGTGGTGTTAATCTCCTATATGTGTTCAGTTATTTAATACACGCACCAAACAAAGATAAGAATACATACGGAGTTGACACACGCGTTATATCCCTACATTTCATTTATTTTTTCTGATTCTTAATTTTTTTAATTTTATGTTATTTTGTAATTTTATATAATTATGTAATTTCGCAATATATATATAATTATTCAAAGTAAATATGCAGTTTTTTTATTTCATGTAATTATATAATCTGAAAAAATTATATAATTTATGTATTTTAAAAAAATATTTAATTATAAAATTATATAATTTTTTAATTTGACAAAAATTATTTATTACACAAATGATAACGTCCCAATGCGTTAATCATCTTAACTTCACTTGCGGCACATGCCTATTGCTATTTATCCAAAGCACCACGCAATACAATTAACCAACGAGTAGACAATTGGCCGCCTATATAGTGAATTAAAAAAAATATATACAGCTAAAGTGTCTGAGTGATACGTGGAGCGTGAAGGCGACGCATTCCATGAGGGCATAAAATGCTTGACCCATGAGAGTGTTGGTTAAGTTAGTTGACCGGCAACATTTGTTACTAATAAGCTCTGAGATTTATGACTCCCATGGAAAACGACTCTCCCCCTGGTCACCACCCTCGCCCTAACCCTCCCGCACCTGAACCACCCGATAATCGCCCTCACCCACCCCTATCCTCACCAGCTGTAACAGATCTACCATCCACCCCTATTACCAAAAACTCCCCAGCTCCATCTGATAGCTCACAGAACCCGAAGTTCCTCAATTCAAAGAAAACCCCCCAATCCACAAAAACCGCCCAATCAAACCCTAATCACACCCACCCATCCCCGACCTCCTCTGCCACTCCCACTGAAGCCCATCTCCCGAGAAGGTCATACCTAGACTCTGTCCAGAATGTGAACCCAATCCCCGCGTTGCTGCCCAGAGAACCAGAAGAGGATTGGCTATCCACAGGCGAAGCCACGATTGACTCCTACTCCAACCCAGGCCGTCCCGAGATCCACCTTTCCGATTATGCAATCCAGCAGCTTGAGGAGCCGTGGAGTAGAACAGCTGTGGTCAAGGTGTTAGGACGAACGGTGGGCTACCGAGCGCTCCTCAATCGCATCCTTCAGATCTGGTCACCCACAGCCGCCATTAGACTCATTGATCTGCCCCACGGGTATTTCCTCGTCTGTTTCGAAGCTGAAGAAGACCTCCAGAAAGCAATAAACGAAGGCCCATGGCTCTATCAGGATAATTACATCACAGTACAACCTTGGGATGCGGACTTCATTCCCTCAGACAAAGAAGCTTGCAAAACTGGTGTTTGGGTAAGACTCCCGAACTTCCCGATGCATAACTATAACCAGAACTTGCTAAAAGTCATTGCTGCTGCGCTTGGAACGCTCATAAAGTTAGACCCAAACACGGCTGGAAAAGTTAGGGGTCAATTTGCAAGATTCTGCGTAGAAATAGACTTGACCAAACCTTTGATTGGTGAAGTGCTGATCCGTGGACAAGTGCACAAGGTTGAGTATGAAAGTCTCCACATCATCTGTTTTGGCTGTGGGAGATATGGTCACCTCCATGAAGGATGTACTTTTGGGCCTCGTCCCCAGAATCCTCTGACAATGCCCACACCAGAAGAGCATAAAACCACTGACGGAAATGCTACAACTGAAGCAAGCAACAGTGAGAGTTTGTTAGATAACTCCAGCTCCACTACCCCGAAGATACTGGGAGAAAGCCTAGGCCCTTGGATGGTTGCCACCAAAAAGAGTAAGCAAACTCGTCCAATTCCATACAATCCTATGGCAGCCTCGGGAAGTCGATATGACATCCTCTTCCAGCATGAACCCACAATAGCTGATTCGGGCAAGGAACAAGAAGTAGCAAGAGACATTCCCAGACCGTTTACCAGCTCTACCCCAATTGGAAGGACTTCTAAACAAAACCAGGCAAAAACCCCTCGTCACACAAAGGCCTCCACCTCCAAACAACCACTCTCCCCCATTCACCCTAGCCCAAAGCCAAACCATAAAAACAAAAGAGCTCGCGGCAATGACCAATCCTTAAACAACATGATCTCTACAGCCCTGCACCTACACTCTACAACCAAAGAAAACAAAAACCCCAACCAAGAGTCACCCTTGCCCCAACCGCTCCATCAAGACCTCACAAAAATCCCATCCCCACAACCACTACCCCCTCTTAACCCCGTGACTGTACCGTTAGTTCCAACACTGGATGGCCTCTCGGGCAAACAAGGGTGCCACCAGAAGGAAAAACCCCCTGACCAAAACATATGTTCCATAACTCCTATGGAAATGTCAGGTAACGTGGTTCAACTAGTGGATACTCACCAGATGGACCAGGATTCACGACAAGAGACTACTGCAGATTTGCAAGCCATGATGATAGACCAAGTGTCGGGCCTAGACATCACCCTCAACCCCAATGTTAATGGATTTTAAAACCCTCATATGGAATTGCTGTGGAGCACGCAAGCCAGGCTTCGTACGTGCCTTCAAGTATCTGCTTAAATTCCATGGAGTTAGTCTAGCTGCAGTAATAGAAACTCAAGTCAGTGGTAATGTAGCTGTGGAAGTTTGTAAGAAGATTGGACTCATGTCGTACAGAGTTGAGGCAATTGGTCGTCGCAGAGGGATATGGTTAATGTGGACTCCGGCCATTAGTCTCCACGTCATCAGTTCAGGTCCTGAGTATATACATATGACAGTTTCCTACCAGAATCAAGAACCCTTTCTACTAACGGTAGTGTATGCTCTTCCGCCTGTGAGTGGTACGGAACCATACTGGGATAAAATTGCGTCCTTTATGCCATCAGATAATACACCCTGGTTGATCGCTGGTGATTTTAACGCGATCACATCGTTAGAAGAACGAAAAGGAGGGTCAGGCCGACTCCAAGCCCAAGATAAACGGTTCGGTTCCTGGATCAGTAATAATGGCCTAATTGATTTAGGCTTCATTGGTAGCCCTTTCACTTGGGCACGAGGCTTAGGAGATGGAAAGAGAGTGTCTAAGAGACTGGATAGAGCCTTGTGTAATGAGCATTGGAGAATAAAATGGTCGGAAGGAACAGTGAGACACCTCGCTCGTTATCAATCGGACCACTCGCCGCTCCTTATCCACTTTTTGGACAAGGATACTGGATGTCGACGGCAAAGACCATTTCGCTTCCAGGCAGCATGGATGACCCATCCAAGTTTCGAGAAAGTTGTCCAAGCAAAATGGAACTCGAACGAGGATATAATGGAAGCCTTGGAGATCCTGAAAATGGAACTCAAAGCCTGGAATACGAAAGTGTTCGGGAATATAGAGTGGCGTAAAAAGAGACTGTATTCACGTCTATGTGGACTTCAACGAGCACTGGACCACAGCCCCAATAGAGGACTCCTAAAGCTTGATGAAAAGCTCCGCTCGGACTTAGAATTAGTGTTACAACAAGAGGAAACTCTATGGAGACAGAAATCAAGAGAAAAATGGATTGCGGAGGGTGATCGAAATACTAAGTTTTTTCACACCAGCACAATAGTTAGAAGGTGCAGCAATAAGATCACGAAGCTTAAAGATGATGCGGGTGCGTGGATATTGGATGCTAAACTACTGGAGGAACATGCTGTCCAGTTCTACAAAGAACTCTACACAGAAGAAACGAACCAGGAGCTAGGTGGAATACCAAGAGGGAAATTTGTGCCCTGGACACAGACAGAAGTTGCCGCGGCAGTTAAAGAAATCTCAAACAAAGAAATTCATGACACTGTCCGCAGCATGGCTCCTACTAAAGCCCCTGGAAAAGATGGTTTTCCGGCCACCTTCTTTCAACGGCATTGGGGCACCACAAAACAGAATATCACTACGTTCATCAGAAGAGCATTCGAGACTGGTTCACTACCCCCTCACATCAATGAAACCCTACTGGCCCTACTACCCAAAGTTCCCTCACCCGTAAACATTCGCCAGCTTAGACCCATAAGCCTATGTAATGTTGCCTACAAAATCTTAACCAAACTTATAGTCACCCGCCTAAAGACCAAACTTCCTTACCTCATATCACCAAACCAGGGGAGTTTCGTTCCAGGGAGACAAATTTCTGACAATGTTATTGTTTTGCAGGAAGTTATACACTCAATGAAATCAAAGAGAGGTGGCAAAGGATGGATGACTATTAAGCTCGATATGGAGAAAGCATACGACCGACTCAAATGGTGTTTTATTGATGACACGCTTAGGGAGGCAGGTATACCGGATACACTTTTCCGACTAATCATGAGCTGCGTGTCTGGAGCAACCATGAGAGTACTCTGGAATGGTGAAATGACAAGCGAGTTCTGCCCAACTCGGGGTCTCAGGCAAGGAGATCCGCTTTCTCCCTATTTATTTGTTCTCTGTGTAGAGCGTTTTGCACATTGGATATCTGCTGCAGTGGAACGCAAAGAGTGGCGGCCGATCCGTATCACGAGAGGGGGACCAGAACTTTCCCATCTGTTTTTCGCAGATGACATAGTGTTATTTGCGGAAGCTACACTAGAGCAGGCTACATTGATCAAATCAGGACTGGAAACTTTCTGTAAAGCTTCAGGGCAAAAAGTCAGCCTTGAAAAATCAAAGATCTTATTTTCGGCCAACACTGCGGTTGAAGTGAGGAGGAAAATAGCTGATCGGCTGGGCATCAAAGCTACGATGGATTTAGGATGCTATCTAGGGATCCCCACCTTTAACACAAGAGTGAACAAAACCACCTTCCAGTACCTGATAGATAATACTCAATCAAGACTAGCAGGATGGAAGTCGAAACAGCTCTCACTAGCAGGTCGTGTAACACTAACACGATCAGTCCTTTCTTCACTTCCGTTCTATGCTATGCAGGTCACCCATCTACCCGCAAGTGTATGTGAACATCTTGACAAAATCAGCCGTAAATTTATATGGGGGGGATCTGCGGAAGAAAGGAAGATACATCTAGTGAAGTGGGAGGAGCTCTGCAAGCCTAAGATCTGGGGTGGACTTGGTATTAGGAGTAATAGGAATGCTAATGCTGCACTCCTCATGAAGAACGGATGGCGTTTTATCAATGATACAGAGTCAACGTGGTGTAAGGTACTTAGAGCTAAATATATGCAAAAAGATCAGAATTGCTTGCCCATTCTGCCGAAAGCAAAGCAATCATCATTTTGGGCAGGTTTAAACAAAGTCTCTATCCCGTTCAACCAAGGCCTAAGGAGAGCTGTCGGAGATGGAAAACAAACCCTCTTTTGGTTAGATGAATGGCTGCCAGGGGAACCAGCTCTAGCTACTTTAGAAATTAATATTCCTGCCCCACATTTGACACGGAGAGTAGCAGACTACTGGGATGATAACAATGGTTGGAGATGGGACCAACTGGATAACCTGCTGCCAGATGACTACCTAAGGAAAATTCAGGCCATATTTGTGGACACTAACAGAAGCACAAAAGACTCCTTCTCATGGCGACACTCCAGCAATGGAGTTTTCTCAGCCAAATCGGCTTACCTATCCCTGGAAGGACTTCCCGCAGTCCCTGGTATTGGCGAGCAAAAATGGAAAACACTATGGAAACTAAAGGTGCCAGAACGGATTCGAATGTTCATATGGACTTGCCTAAAGGGAAGAATAATGACGAATAGGGAGCGCTTTCGACGGAAAATCAGCTCCAATCCATACTGTCCCTCGTGTAGAAATGTGCCAGAATCCATTCTCCATGTGCTTCGTGATTGCCCGAAGACTAGGAAGACCTGGCTAGCTTTGCTCCCGAGTGATACTATACCGGAATTCTTCAGAATGGACCTGCAACAATGGCTCCCCTGGAACATTAGATGCAACGCCCAAGTAACATTGAACTACACCTGGAACACAATCTTTGCTACTATGATTTGGTGGAGTTGGAAGTGGAGAAATGAAGTAGTGTTCGACAAAGAAGAAGAACCAAGGGATCGGGTGGTTTTTGTGCGGAAACAGGCCACTGATTTTGAAGTCGCATGGGCACGAACCAGGGAGAAAGGAGGAGGCAACAAATCACCAAGTGCGGTACACCAACGATGGAATCCACCAAGGGAAGGAGTCTTCAAACTTAACGTAGATGGATGCTCGAAAGGTAATCCTGGAAGGGCTGGGGGTGGAGGCCTCATCCGGAATACTAGAGGAAATTGGTGTATTGGCTTTGTTCATAATATGGGTCACTGTGATGCCATCTGGGCAGAACTTGGCACGATTCGGCAGGGTCTACACATCGCGGAAGAAAGAGGCTTCAAACCTCTGCAAGTTGAAACTGATTCAAGCCAGGCAGTAAGATACCTAACCGAGGGTGTTGAAGTGGGTAATCCAATCGCACCTCTCGTGAATAGCTGTAGAAACCTCATATGCTCTATTGGGCAAGCCGAGGTAGGTTTTTGTGTAAGAGAGTGTAATAGCGCAGCAGATTGGCTTGCGAACTATGCCCTCTCCTACACGAGGGGAATCCATGTCTTAGAATCTCCCCCGGAAGGCTGTATGTCTATCCTAGAGATTGACAAATCTCAGACTATCCTCTTGTAATCTTTCTATTTTTATGCAAGGGCGCCTGACGCCCACCAATTTCACCAAAAAAAAAGTTAGTTGACCGGCATGAGTTAAGTGCAAGCGAATTCTAGAATATTTTTGTTTGAGAAAAGTACAATTTTAGTATACGTGGTTTTACAGTTTTTGACATATGATATTATGGGTAGAAAACGACCAAACAAATCTTGCGGCAAGCATTTCCATTTTACTTCTAGGCTCGGGTGGCTTCTAAAGCCAAAATCCACTATGAACCTAAAATTACGCCGTTTTAAGCTTAGGTGACTATCTACGCCAATTTTTTTTATTCCACTTGGAATATGATTTGGCTAAAATTTAATATTATTTTCAGTCTCATACTTTTATATAATTATTCAAATATATCATTCTTTCTCCTCCTTCTCCTCCCCTATGCCCCTCTTAAGGTCGCGATGATGAGAGAGAAAGAGAGTGGGGAGAAAGTCAAGAGAGGAGAAAAATTTTCTAGAGATTATTTGTAAAATTTACAACTTACATTGCCAACAAATAAAAAAATTTGCCGTAGAGAGCCACCTAAACTGAAAGTGAAACGAGAAGTTATCCCAGCCTAAAGTAAAATATGATGTCTATCTCAAGACTCGTTTGGTCATTTTCTAACTAAATAATCATATTTCAAAAATTTGAAATTAGTAATACTAAAATTGTATTTTTTTTCGTTTTGCTTTTAATCCCGTTGTAAAATTGAACCAATCTCAGGTTGTGTCGGCAGGGGGCACACCTGAAGAGGCACGTCCTGCGGTATTTTTTTGGCGTTGAAGATGTAAAAGTGTAACTAGAACAATTTTTTTTTTATCATAATAAGTACAAATACAAAAGATTCTACTTTATTTATCAATTACCAGAAATAGAAATATTTTATACAGAAAAGAAATATAAAACTCAATATTGTGTACAGTTCAGTAGTTTAGGCCACTCGTCTAAATTTAAATTTTAAAAATATTTTCAAAATTTTTTTAAATCACGATAACATTTTTCTTTCCGATGTTGTTTATAATTTAGTACATCATCTTATTGTATATTTTTCATTTTTTGCCGATATTTTTTATGTACTTGTTCAGGTTTACCAATTAAATCGCATTATCGTTTGTCGCGATATGATTGTTCTCATTTGAATAGTTTTTGAGTGATAAAAGTAAGAATAGTTAGCAACGATTCAGCCTTTATCCCTGAATGTCAAAAGATTTGACCACGTCGAATCGCATTCTCCGTCACTATAACTTTTCGGAACAGACGAAAGTTAGTGGATGATAATGTTATGTTTTATGTAAATTACTTTATTAACTATAAGTATCTATTGGAACAAAAAATTGGAAATATATTTGACGACGAATCAATAGTAATTGTTCGAAGTCCGATTCAAATTATAAATAAAGATTTATAGAAAAGAAACAGAATATAATGGGTAGAAGAGAAATGAATGGGTGAAACATCACAAAAAAATATTCGGAATGTCATGGAGAATAGTAAAGAAAAACCGATTCGAGTATCATGATTATGAACTAATTTTTTTTAGTTTGCATGTAGGATTTCTGGTGGTCTTCTAAGCTGAAATTACATAAATTCTTCCTTATTATAATTCGTAAATCTGACTTTCAGATGAATTTACATTAGCTATAACAAAGTTGTGCACAACATTAAAATAAAAGCACTAAGTGCATCCAAATTGCGGATCAATGTCTTATTCTAATCGGATAAGGTGTCCTAATTTCGAGTTCTTTGTCCTTCATCGACTTCCTTTTAGACACCGAAGGGACTAGAACTCTTCGTTATTGTCACAATATGACGCCTTCCATGTTCGGCTATATTAGGATACACTCACGTCTAATAAAAATTCAGCGCCTTGAACACATCTATTTCAACACTCCAAGTACGCTTTGAGATGTTCAAATTAAGTTCTTTTTTATTCGAAATGTTTAATTGATGATTTAAATAATTAAATTATAAATCGAATTTCTTTTTTCGGACGCGCATAAGCTAATTTCGTAGCGTAACCGGAGATCCATTCCTGGGGTCTGGTCCCCATGCACACCCACATAGGCCATGAAACATGATTTCATGTACTGGTATAGGCTTGCGTAAATATTTGTTCCGGTGATTGTACAAAATCACATGCGTAGTTCCTCAAAGATGTATTTTCTTCGTTTAATTATTTTGCTAAGGATCTTGTCCCTATATCTTTTCAGGATGGCTGTCCGTGTATGAATTCGTTTTTTTTCACAATTTTTCTTCTACAAGTATAATTTGGTATATTTAATAATTAGTAGTGATAATTTTATGATGAATATATTAAATTTACTTTGTTTTATCTTAAGTTTTATCAAAACATAAAAAATAAAAACAAAAATATTCATGAGTGTTGTTTTATTGTATCGATTTGGTATTGAATTTAGTAATTAGTGAAAAAATATCAAAGTGATCACGGTACCCGAGTCACGGATTCAACTTCGATCTCACCTTTTCAATTATTTTTTCTAAGAAAACATTTTTTTTTACTTTACATCCTGTTAGTTTTCCCCCCAAGGCCTTTACATCCTGTCACCTTCTATATGTTTGGACTGATCATGACTTTTTTATCTCAAAAGTTTTCTTGATCACGACATTTTCCGGATTCGTATCCTACACGGCTACGCATGGATAGGCAAAGTTTTCACGAGAGGAACAAAGCACAATAATAAGTTTTTGGTGATCGTTCGCAATTAATCTAAATATTTGGATATTTGATTTTAATAAAAAATTTAAACTGGAATATATTTAAAATTTGAATAATTTAGAATTTATGTTGTAATGTTTTTGACGTGTCTTGGGTCAATTATGCATCAAAGTTATTAGCTGATGCATAATTTTTTTTTTTGGAAAAAATTGTGGGTAAATTATTTCCACAATTCTGAGGAGGGTCCGGGGGTTAAGGTTTTATTCCTCTTCCAACGTTGTTGCGGGGGATCGAAACTTGGTTTGCCCTACCAAATGCAGCTCCTGGCACTACTGCACCAAGAACGTTGGTATCTGATGCATAATTTGTATGCAATCAATTTACTCCACTCAGTGGAAAGCTTTACACTACGACATTCACGAGCCGCATTCGTTTTTTTTGCGTAAAAGGAGTTTACGAATTTCCATGCGTGAGGGGTGAGCCAATTAGCTAACTTGTTGGAGGATTTGTTCGCATGCTTGTG